>VBVQ01001181.1:0-38959 GCA_011636635.1 Tetramorium simillimum
ATATGATATTTTTGATATAATATTAAATTAAATTTTCCAGGTTCTAGATGCAATAACCAGAAATGTTATTTTATTACATATACACGAGATGTATTTTATACTCCATATACTTTTATATTGATTTTTTATTGATCCTATCCGTGGAATCGGCGTTTTCAGATTAAGTAGCGCACTAAATTTAATTTAATTTATAGATAGTTCAAAGTATTTGATCAATAAAAAAGTTTTATTTCATGAATTTAATGAATTTCTAGAACTGAGATATATTTTACATCGTGCACGACTAATAAAAGATTAAGGAACTTTTAAAGTAGTAAAAGCCTTAATGTCATTCCGGAATGCTACATGACAAAATTTTATTTTATTTTTTTAAATTTAAACCATTTATTTCGTCTATTTGTCCGATGGTATCTGTATTTTCGCTCTATAAAAATAATTTATTTGTTCGGCTATATTTGAAATGCTTTTCATGAAATGACTAATTTTAGCGATATTGACTGATTTTCCCAGCGGAGATTTCGATGTATTAAACATTCGTCATTCGGCTGCGGGCAACGCGTTTTACGGTTTATCGCGCCGCACGTTGAGTGATCGTAAATTTTTTGCAACGCGTGTTTTCAAAGTAATAAACGTATCGCGTATATAGCTGACAAAAGAGGATGAGGAGGGGGTGGGGCCACGGGGTCCGCTCGTAATTCGCGTGGAAATTACACGCTTAATTCGCGATGTTATTTACGAGCGAACGGACACTCGTCGACTACCCTCGGGGGAAACGGACAGGGGAGAGCGAGGTATGCCGCCCTTCTTGGCAATGCGCCACGTATCTCGGCTTCATCAAGGAAATTATGGCGCGAATCGCTCTAAACGTCCGGTCCCGTTAGTAAGGTCGCATATTTCGCGCCGCGACACGTTCGATATCAGCGCGGCGTGTGAATTAGAAACTTTTGACGAGCCGCACGTGACGAGGTTTTACGAGCCCGCAGCAGGGGAAACGAGCAGGTCGGCCGCGAGGAATTTTGTAGGTGGCGGATTAATTAAACAGCCCCGCGCAAGACCGGCACACGCCGCAATCGACCTTCCTGCCTGGCAAGACCACGAATAAACTCGAGGCGAAAACAACAGCGACGATAATAACAAGACCGCTAAATAAACGCGCCTATCGTATACGCCACGGTATTGCTGTTCACGAATAAACGCCGTGGAAAACTATCTATGCGAATATCCGTGAGGCCGCTTTTTATTATTGGAAATGGAATAGAAGGCTACTAGCGTTTTATCTTTCTCTTATTCGTGCACGTCAACATAAAATGTTACATAACAATTTACAAACATCATTTTATGTTTCTGTGATTATTTATCCTCTTCAATAATGTAAAATATGTATAAAATTCGCTTTTCTAATTGAGATTGTAATTTTATAATTTAATCATCTGCGATTGGCGATCATATTGCTGTTGACTGATAAACACTAGTCGCGCTTTATCAATGATATCTTGAGTTGTCTCCTGCAAAAGGGAACGAAGGGGTTTTGATAGCCACCAATGACGTTGAAAGTTATAAGATTCACCGAGCTACGACAAATTATTTGTCGAGACTGGCGGCAAATGAAATTTCTTCCGGACGGATTAAATTTGCATCCTCATTAACTGCTTTTCCAGCCTGTAGAAAGTTACAAAGCTCCCCGTCGTTCTGTAAACACCTTAATGGACGGCCGGTGAAAAATCTCTAACACTTTTATAGCCATAGAACGTTTACGAAGAAAGTTTTTTTTTTCTCGGTATTGTACGCGAGAGTATCGACGGCGTGCCTAACGTTATCACGCGCGTTGCACTCCACGGTATCTCATAGCGGGGGATAATTGTAGTTTAAATTCGGTTCTCCCTACCCGTTGCAACCGATATCAGTAATCGCATTATTACGTGAATCCGGCTCCCGACCTATTACTAGTGAAGTATTATCGCTCGAAAAGTTAAGCCTCTTACGCTGGCTCTACGATCTATAAATTTTACATTGCTCTCGCTTCAAACGCGCTCGGCTTTTGGACGAATCTTCCTATGGCAATCCACAGAATGGCAAAATAATATACTTGAGCGCCATGCGATTTAGAATTCTGGACTGAGGCTAAATATACGCGCGAGACAGAACGGTATTTTTGTAGCAGTAATTTAAAATTACGGGTAATAAGTTGTAGAAATATCCCTGATGGTTAAACCTAAAAAAAGCGAGAGAGAGAGAGATTAAGATAAAAAAGCTCGTTTTACTTATTTTGTACAAGTAATGAAAAATTTTATCGTTTACTACATTGCAACATTGGAATACGTGTTAATTTTTCTTTAAAATACATATCTGAAAAAGACCATTGTTCACTTGGCGACAGCTCTCTTTTCCGCTTTTTTTGATCACTCTTAAAATTCGCTCTTCGCAGTTTCATATCACTCTCGATGCGACAAATGTTTGAATAATTCCTCTCGGTGCACACGCCTGAGAAAGTGCAAATCGTTACGCAATTGAGCCCCCGGAGGATGAGAACACGAGCCACGAGCTTTATGTGTAACCACTCCATAAATTACGTAACAGCCCGCTCTCGTCTCTTTTTACTTCGCACCCATGCTCGAAGTGCGCGACGCGGTGGCTCGGCAAACTCGCCAATCCCGTTTGCACCGCCGCGCCGCGCCGCGCCGCGCCGCGGTCGCGTCCTCCTTTCCACCCCCTTCTTCGCCTGTCTCCTCTATCGCTTCTCCATTCTGTTCCGCCAGGACTCCGTCACGCACCTTTCTCTGTTCGGTTGCCCGGAAACGGAAAGAAAACACCGGCGGGATCCCGCCGGGATAGATGGAGAGCACATTCGAGAGGACGTCGCGCCGCTCTCTCGGGTTCTCCTCCGGATAAATCGCGTCGCTCCCACGTCGAAACGACAAATTCCGCCCGCGCTTCCACCTCCCCCTCCTGATTGAATTGCCATAATCGATCCGTGAAAAATCCCGACCGCGTATTCAACGGCCTCTCGCATTACCTCTATCCGCTCCGTGTTTTTCTTGGCCCGGGCCCCTCTTCTACTCTCTCACGCCTCATCCCGGCGAGATAATCAAGAGTGCATTTGCTTTAATCCTTATCAACCCGTCTCTGCCTTCCGCCAGGTACTTCTCGCTCCGCTCGTCTAACTCAATCCATTTTTCCAGATTTAAACCGACAATCTTGCATTCTCCATTTTTCAATAGATAAAAGTTAGTTTATTAATAATCTCGAAGCGATTTCGATGCGAGTCACTTTTATTATTTCGTATTATTATTAATGTATGTGATAATCTGATTATATTCTTATTTCGACAATGCGTTTTTTATTTACACACATAATTTATTCATTATCTTTCAAAATGTTCATTTTTCTGGATAATTCTCTATGATTTTCCATTCTAATGTGATATTAATGTAAGTGCAACCGATATCTCCTGCATATCTCCTATGTTTGATTCTATATTTCGAGAAAAAAATCTTCACTCAAAAGTTTATACTCGTATAAAAAAAGCCATCGACAATAAATCGCGACGTACTTCGTTCTTGGATAAGCAAACTTCCGCGTGTTTCCTCGCGGGAAAGACTTGACGAGTCGATTTTTTTACCAAGCACGTGCAGCAGTAATTCCACAGCTGTAGGCGTTCGTGAAAGTATCGCGCCCACAAGAGGGACTCGTTTAACTTACATTGGCGTACGTGCACAACTCGCGCATCGTAAATCATACGAAATATCGTGAAGATCGGAGCAGCAGGGTTTTCAATGTTATGGTCGGGAGGAAGCTGAGATGTCTCAGCTGGTCGATACTGCAAAACTCTGATTGAATTGCTCCCGTCGTTTGCTTGTATGTAACAAACCGGCTGTCGTAGACAATAGTCTGCGCAGCGCGTAAGATTCGATGCTGAGAAACTATATTGCGAAAGAGATACAAGGAAGATTGTAAGAAAAAAAAAAGAATAGCACGAGAAAATTGTGGAAAATTGTTAATATAAAAAGCGTTATTTATATATGACAAAAATAATAGAGAATTATAATGATGAAATCTATTATGTTGGATCCAAATTTTTATGATGATCAGAATAAAATATATGGAAAAATATTTTTTTACATCATATGAACGTTATTTGTAAATGCATTAACAATACAATTTTACGCGAAAGGACGGTCTGGTTGTTCCAAAAGCTTCACAGGGCTCTCGAAGACCGGCACTGAAATTCAGGAACGCCCTGTGAACCCTCGTTTCAAGCCCTACACGCCGCTGTCGAATCTCGTAAGGCGCCGTGCCGATCGCGGTGGAAAAAAATAGAAAAAAAAAGGAAAAGGAAAGAAAAGCGCCCATTGCTCGTCTCGGTAGTTTCCGTAAGAGCTGTCGATATAATTTCCTTTCTACATGAACGGTTGCGGGAGAAAACATTTCGCCCTGAGGCATCTGGAATGCATCCCTGCGATCTATGAAGGGATGCGGCTTTCGTTACTTTGCAAAAGGATGGAATTCCTGACGTTTTTGACGAAACATCCAATGTCATGGAGAAGACGAGTGCGCGAGTGGTGAAATAAATTCGTCTGCAATCGCGCATGAATAATATTTATCTTGCGACAAGCATTACTTGCTCTCTATCTCCTTGCACTTCTACGCATTCATGGGTACGATATATTACTTCGCGACGGTTCTCTTTCTCTCTCTCTCTCTCTCTCTCTCTGTCTTTTGTAGATGATAGACTTATTCAGGCAAGATATGCACATATAAAGAAATTGATATTGATTTTAAGTTATAAGATTTAAAAATATCAAAGCATAAATAACTTCCAAGTTTTTTGCGAAAAATAATTATTGCGATTTCAATTTCGACGAACGTATGCTTCTCATCCATCAATAAGATATGAGGAGAAATGACCTGTACAGTTCTGCAGCATGATGTAGCTACTGACGCATATTACGCAGAACATGACGAGGAGCGAGCGCTAAATGCAGTTATCTGGTTCTCATCTCACGTTGAACGTTTCTGCTATATCAAACAAATGAAACTAAAAATCGGATGGATGCATTTGGCGCCTGTTAATAGACAAGATTCACCAACCATGGACTATTGTAAAATTTACAAACGCGAGAAATAAAAATGAAAAAATAACATAAATTATTCTGAAAATAAGAACGAAAATAATTCCACTCAGTGTATATCTTTTCCATTTTTGTATAAAATTTTTTTCTAGGTTTTCAATTTAAAAATATGCTAACAGTATTTCCTTTAATAATGCATTCACTGTCATGTAATATATCTAAATGACAGATATAAAATATTCACGGAGCGGTTAGAAAAGAAGGGAGGACGCAGTAGTGGAAAGAGAAGAATGGTTTAAATAGGAATCCCGTGGCGATCATGAAATACGATTATTGCCTTTTGTGCCGAATCGCAGCAACCCGGTTGACGAGCGATCGGTTCATTTCATGGCACGTTACGCACGTAATTTTTAGAATATTGCCCTGATTTATCGTCGTATTAACGAGAAAGGCCAAAGAACGCTCGCTTCTACCGACGACAAGACGATCTTCATCGTCGATGGATTCGCGAGAACGAGAGCGCCCCTCTCGAACGAACGGCCATAAATATTCAGGAAGGCGCCAACAAGGAGCACAGACCCTCGAAAAAGCGTGTGATCCGGCCGTGCGAGGAATCGTGGAAATCTGATTTGTGTTACGGGAAAGTTTGATTGCCGATGGAATCGGTCGGGGGTCTGCGAGTTTCTTTTCACAGCGCTTCGAATTCCTCCAGCTAGGAATCCTTCTCAAAATTTAATTACATTAAGAAAGTAATAATTCGCATTAATTCTAATTAAGAATTGCCTGACGAATTAATAATAATATAAATTATAAACACAGATTAAATTATAAATATTAAATAATGAATGCTAAATAATGAAAGATACCTCAAGGTTCAAATAATGAAGCAAAATTAGCGAAATACGAAATCGAAAGATTCCAACTATATAAACCGGCTGTAATTTGCACTTTTTAAGCTATAAACATTTTGATTGAAATTTTGATACTTTCCTATTACAAGATTATTCTAATATCATTGCGTAAAACGCTTGATAACTTCTGGCGAATTCCTTTTAGCGATTAAAAGTTCACGCGGCTATCAGGGCAAAGAGCCGGAGATTAAGAACGTACTTTGGTCCTTTGCAAACGGCAAAGAGATGCCACGCAAGTCAGAACGAGTATGTAAATACTCGTAATGTTCGGATGTAAGTTCCTTACGAGTATGGGAAGTTCGCAAAAGTTTCCCGATGCAGATATTTGCACGCTCCCACATTCATACGACGTAGAGGCGAATACGAAAATCTACTTGCCCTTCTGCATTACTATAGTTGAAATCGGAACGGAATCTTTACGAAGAGCGTCATTTTCCTCTCCGGCGTTTTGCAAATTTCACAAATTTCTGGAATTTCTACAAAATATCGTATCACGCCGATCGAATATTGGAGTAGCGTATCAAACGATACTGTCAAGCATGTAATGAGAGGATTTATATTTCAAGTAACGGACTCGCGAAATTTCTTACTCGGAGCGGAAGGGGTGGGAAGGTACAACTAGATTCGCCAATAGATGTTCCACCTTCTCTCGGAAACCAGAATTTTTATTCTAACATAATTCTTTTAGTATCTGGATAAAGCCAGACAATGGCGGCCATTTCTCATCGCTCGGGTGGGAGTTAAAAAAGAGTTAAAAATACATGTCGCATAAATTCGTTAGCTCGCTCGCAAACCCGGTAGTCTTGCGGTATTTATCCGTTTTTTCATATTTATCACGCCCGTGCCACAAATAGCCCGTAATGGGTTAGAGAGAACACTAGTTAGTTGTGACAACTTGGATCTGACAGATCTCCACACACCTATCTCCAATACCACGAAGTGTCGGGGATAAATCGACGCCGGTGCATCGGGCATCGAGTGAACCTGTAATATGAAAAAATGTCTTCGATATGGAATATATAGCAGAACTAAAATCATACGCCGCTGTGTTTTCGCTGGTCCTTTTTAACGCGGCTCGTTCGCGACGCGGCTGCGAGTGTATGACGTATTGCGGCCAAAAATTGCGGAGCTGCATGGATTCCACCCGCGGGTGCAATGACATTTTTACGAGTGCCCCACTGTCCAATGAAAAAGCGTTTGTCTGCTATTCTTCCTCCGGCTCTGCCACCTTTCTTGGCCGTTTTCCGCCACGCGCCATTTGTCGCGTACGTCGAGCTATTATTGACGCAATATCGAGTAACTTTCATTTGCGAGCGCCCGCGACGACGTTCGCCAGCGGTTGTCGGTCCTCTTCAAAGCGGGCGGCAGTCACGTGTCGGTGGGAACGAATAAATTTTCGATAAACCGACATCGACGGGCGACGATCGCTCCGATTTCGCTCTACCGAAATGGCGCGGCGGCGCGTATCGAGTTCCCGTCGTCGAAATAACGCTGAAATATGCCACGTGTGTGACAGAAACACGTCTGAGCAACGAGTAATACAAAGTAATCCGTGCTTAATACCACGAATGCGCTCACTCACAACAAAAAATTGGCGTCTATACGAACGTTATCAAAGTTATAACGTCTTCTTTATTCAAAGAAAAGGAAATTGATTATCAGATATCAGAAAATTTATAAATGCATGATGTTGAGTATTAATTTAATTGTAAGTCGATTGTATTATAATATTTATAAAAACAATTGAAAAATTGTTTACAATTAATACTTTTGTTTAAAATCTTACTTTATCGACAAATCAGAAGATAAATAGGATTAAAAATTAAAACTTCACTTATCAAGCCACTTCTGCGTGAACTTGCTTATTATTTCTTTCGATCGTCGTAAAAGCAGCTTTCGCTTTTATCCTTAGCTACTGCCTTCTTCCGGGAATGGAAGTTTCTAACTCGATTCATCCAAAATCCCATTCATGCGGCACACGCGGGTGGATTGTAATCCGGATAAGGAAAGGTTATCAGCTGGTATCGGTTCCGAGGACAATAACTCACGCTGAGAAGGACGAAATCTCGTTCCATCGTTCCGGTAGCCCTCGCGCCCGGGATCCCTCGAGAGCAGCGGGTTTGTAACATTTTGACAGTTCGAGGGTGTTTCGTCCCGGGAGATGCAGCTTCTGGTTTCGTAAGCGTTAACAAGTGGCGAGGAGAAAGCGTAAGAGAAAACGGGCGAGAGAGAAGGAGAGGACGAGTAGAGCTCGTAGATCAACGAGAGCGACGAGCGGCTCGAAATATCGAGGGTCGGAGACTGGTTAGCATAATGTCAGCCCGGAGCGACGGCGAAAAAACGGTGGGCGACGACGATGGGTGAGGGCGGAAGTGACGGAAGCGGGGATGGAATTTCTTAAAAATGTCAGACAGAGCCCTGATGCACCCGGGAGCCGCTAGTCGCGTCGCTTTACGCGCCTCGTCATAAAATTCCGGGTTATCGGCAGTTCGGGATAAGGCGGAGTAGGCATGGAAAGCGACGTAGACGAAAAAATATTCCCCGAAGGCGCGAGCGAGTTACGACGAACTGGAAGTATTATTGAACGACGGGCGCGACGCAATTTACACGCGCTCTGCGCGGCGGCAATTTTCCCTTCCACACACCTCGGACATGCGTTTCTCATCGCGCAAAAGAATGTTTCAATAAAAAGTAGCATTCTAAATTGTCATCGTGAAAAATATTCAATACATTCGATAAAAGTTTTAATGATTGACACGTGGATGTCGCTGATAAAAATCGTGTGATTGACACTCTATGAATTGTGTGTGTGTGTGTGTGTGTGAATCCAGCAATTCAGCTTTCGTACAATTTAATTTTTAATTATCCACAAAGTGGAATTTTTCGTTGACACGATATATAGCGGATATTATGAAATCACTTAGATCCAAGCAAAACTGTCTCGTGGAAAACGTTATTAGCTTTTTGCTGGATTAACTGCTGCTTTGTCTCATCATAAAGTACAGAGAAAAACTTCGAAATAGAGGTAAAATTTATATCGCTACTTTTTAATATGCATGCGGCCGGTACTTACGGATGAAAATGTGCTACTGATTGTCGTTTCGGGTTTACGACACCGCCATGTGACGGAGAATCTCCCATCATTTGGCAAACGGTCGTGCTCTTTGCCCGACGTGACCTGTATTACAAGTGTAACTCGAGAATCCTAGCGTATTCAATCTGTATGCACCTGTATCTCGCGGTAATAAGCTGCAGATGCAGCAATAGCCAGAACGGCGTTCGATCATTCTTCCGTCTCGCTCTTCCCTTTTCACAACCAATTTCTCACAACTGTCCCTTCCCTTCTTTCTCTCTCTTTCGCTCTCTGTCCTTCCCATCAGCTTAATCCTCGGCCGGGAGACTTGATAAAAACGCCAAGACACGAGACCGTCATTTTTTTCATAGCGATGAGAAAAAGTGGTACACGCGCGCCGGGCTCACCGTCTTGCGCATCGGGCGCTTTATAGCTCCCCCATATCATCGCGCCATTATTGGACGCGAGCGAAATATGTATTTACCCATAAAAGATGTCGGAAGACTTACGTGCGCGGGATATAACGGGATGTATCTCGCCGAGAGAGATAATCCTAACCGGCGCCGTGCTATTTGCGAGCGCGAGCGGACAAACGCGAAGCGTTTAAATTTCATTCGCGAGCCAAGGCTCGAAGTTCAGCAGAACTGTCCAGCGTTGTGTAGGATGTCCCCTATAACCGCAGGATATGTCGCGTAAAACAGCATTTCCGCATTCGCGCCGCGAATGCACGTATTTCCGCTTTTCCGAATGCATTCTGTGAAATATGCTATCATCCAATGCGCGAAAGAACCATTCGCGTCGGATTCGATCTCGATGAACGTTGTACTCTCGTCAAATACAGCTTACTGAGATCAATTTTCTGGAAGGACGCGATTTTCTTCGCCGCCGGAAAAAGCGAAGGAGAAAAAAAGAAGAATAGAAGGCGATATCCTATTTCCGTGTTATCCGCGCGTCGCACGCAGCCTCAAATCCGCTCGTCTATACGCGGAGAATATGTCGCCTTTGAAAATGTTTTTCTCCTTCTGCTCGCGACGATTTTTCCGGCTACCTCGAGACGGACATCGCCGATAATGCGCCTTTTTCTCGACGTGTATCCTTCACTTCGCACTGACTATCTCTAGCCGACGTTCTTCACGCAATTATCCGCCGAGAGGCTCGTCCCATCCCTTGAGAGATCCTGGGACTGGTCGACCGGACGATCGTACCAGGATCTACTCTACTTGACCGCTGCTACGATGAAGACGATACACGACGCCGCCGTGAGCCGCAGTGGTACAGACGTTGTTGCGGTCAGCCGCATCGGCTTCTGAGTAGTTGCAGCCAGATGGGGGCCGACAGGTGCTCACTCTTAGACGGACAGCAGAACCGGTAGCGAAAGAAAGCTTATCCTTTAAGTGATTTCCGCCGCGTAAGAAAAGCTCGGTCTTATCATCGCTCGTCGATACGAAGAACAAATGTTTTTTTAAATCTCGAATATATAGCTGAATTTATGGATGCAATTCAATAAATCATAAAAGAACGTAATAAATATATTTATATGATTTTTCCATGATTTTCAGCAATAACAAAGATATATCGCTAAATTACTTTTAGAAAATATACGTATTGATATTTGTAGATATAAACAGCTATAAAATTTTATTGAACGTATTTTGTTCAAATATTAATATTCATTTAGCGTATAAGCATTAATATTTGAACATAATTTTATAGATGCTACATTATATATGTATATAATGATCTCGAATAAAACTGTCAATGCTCATTTAAATATCCGTATATTACACGTAATTAATAATGACTAAAAGCAAAATAAGAAAGTCGATTTTATGGCTAAAGAAATAATCGCGAGACACAGTTCCTTAATCTTCTTTCGTCCATTTTTAGAATTTTTCTCAACAGCATAGTACATACAACGAAGTATGTTGTAATTCCAAGAGTCTTTTCATTTCTGCTTGTTTACAGTAGTCTATCTCTAGTCTTTAGAAACGTAACGAAAGATAGATGTCCTCAGTGAACCGTAAATCCGTTCCTTACTTTATTCTCTCTTATTTCTACAAATAAAAACTCAGCCAAGTAAAATCAACACAAGATGAAATTTAGAGAAAAGCTCAGGAGTCGAGGAAACTCAGGGCTGAAAAAAGATTAATATGAAGACTAAATGAACGCGTGCAGATATTTTTTCGCTTTTCTTACGATTTTGTGCTTTCTCTTATTCTCAGAGCTTATAATCACGATAACTGCAAAGATTTCAACGAAAATGCAAGTTTCGTTACGTTAAACGAGGCGCATCACCAAAGTCTTAGCGTCACTCGAGATTCGAGCGCATCGAAAGTATCAAGCGAATATCGCGATCGCTACCGTCTACCGCATACGCGATCTTAATTTGCAAACTATTCCCATAATACCGTACGTGACGATAACCGGGCATAGTTACGCGAGCACGTACACATACACACACACGGGCGCGCCGTTAACCACCGTCGGGCCTCGTACGATCGGCAACGTCGAGTCTTCTGGACACGCAACGTCTGCGTGCCGGTGCAGGAAACTATGCGACTTCAAAAGCCACCCCCCCGATCCCCCGAGCCATCCGCTGCTACCGCACCCGCCGGCGTTAATATATACCGGTAGTGCCTGACAGGTGCCTTCTCGCCGGACGGAGCTTTGGGTTACGTTACGTTGACACTAAGTTCGCAGTTTACAACCGCGCCGCGCCGCCGCGATCGATCGCGGCCGTATCGCCCGCGGATCTAAACCACGCCGACCACGAAAAATCATCTCGCGCAAAACTCGCGCGGAACTGCATGCTCAACATGCAATTTCCGACTTTTCATTTCGACATTCATTGCTGGAACGCACCACGGCCGATTAAAAAATGTTAATGCTCGTGTAATACCCTCGACACGGAGAAGTGACGTTCCAAGAAGAAACAGGCACGTTGACTTTTAACAAAAAAATAAATGAATCTTCCTCCTAATTCTTTAAGAAGTAAACAAATAAATCTTCTTCAGACTATCAAAGCATAAAATAATATTTTATGCTTTGTTGAGAAAAATAATCTATATTTTAAAAATATAGATTATTTTTCTCAATAAAGTAATTTTTTCCATAAAATAATTATTTAATAATCGAACTTGGTAACAAACAACTTAAAATAGCGTTGTGAACAGTAAATTTTATATTTGAACCAGCAACTGAACTGTTACAGGCAAACTAAATCTTCAAGATCCGCGACTATTTGAGGATCTTAAACTATTGGAATGCTCGATTGCAGTTGCGTATATCTGTATAGCGCGAAGCAATAACCAAATCGTGGCGAAGGAGGCGAATTATGGTGTAAGAACAGTCTCGCGTCAGTCTGCGTGTAACATTTCCGACGTGGTAAGCAATCCGCTGTGAGTACACAACTCCGACTCGGTGCAAGTTTCCGACTTTCCCCCTTTCCTCTCCTGCTCTCCTCCCGCCTCTCACAGCTATCTCTAATCCCTCGTCACTCAAGCAATATTAAGCCAAGTTTTCAAGAGTCTTACGCGAGTACGCGCACCACAATTCTAGTGCGCATAGAACCGCGTTTGAACACAAAGCGACGGTAGAATTAAGTTTTGGTACAATAGAGAATATACAGGCACTCTACCCAATCGCAATACCCCAACACGAAAGCAGCTTTCAGACAAGATTTAAATCCCAGATTTTTCGCTTAGTTCGGCGGCTTAGCAAACGTGGCTTTACGATTATATTGGATGCAATAAATCATCTCGTATTTAAATATGATCTCTTCGAATTTCTCATAATACATGTCATACAAATACCGCCTCATAAATATTATATCACATCTTTAATGTATAAAATAAATAAAGTTTAAGAATATTTTTGTTAATAACTAGGCAAAGTTAAGCTCGAATCTCGTTAAAATTTAAATGCGCTTTTAAGAAATGAAATATTCTTTTAAAACGCACAAATCTAGGAAGGCTGTGCAACATCGTTTCCTCTACAGAACTCAGTGTTATAATAGTAACTTTTGTTTCAGGCTGTATAAAATTGCAGCGCTGATGTCCGATGCAACTTTGCCTGAATAGAGTTCTGACTTTTCGCAAAGCTCCTATTTCCGCCGCCTCATTCGCCAACAATCTCTCATCTCTAGACCAATATGCAGCTTGTGGAAGAGGAACTTTGCGGCCAAGTGTTCGTCAAGTTTTGACGAGCCTTACGTGCTCACCCTCATCACACTTCTCTCCCTTCGCTGGACGTACAACGAGCAACAAAGGATCGCTTCTCGCTTGTTACTCCATAATCCTACCGAAGAAAACGAGCAATGGCTGGCGTAAGAGGATCTTATTTCCTCCATCTTTCTCTTTGTCTTCCACCGTTCACGTCAGTAATTAACCCGCAAGCTAAATCAACGAATTGTCTCATTCTATTTCACGGAGAAATAAAAAATTTGCACGAGAATTTGCATGGGAATTTAGACGGAACAGTAGTAGTGTTCCGTCTAAATTCCTACTATTGTTTTTTCATTCCCCAGTAGTACATGTTGATTTTTGCTACATGTTTTCTAAACTTATCTAAAAGATACGCTTAGGAAACATACATAAAACGTATATAAATCATTGTGTGTATACGAACCATGTGCTACTTTGTTTGTTCTAAGTTTCATATTCAACAAATAACTAATTGCAAATGGAGTATTATAATTACAATTTAAGAGAATAAAAGACAGACTAAATCTATCAATAAGGTATAAACATGCTATCTAAATGCAGAATAGATTGAAGAATAATTGTATGTGAATCTCATAAAAATGTATAACGTTGTATCGTTTCACTAATATTCGCTGTCAACTAGAAAAAAAAAATCGCTCGTATGGACAAAGAAAGATTTATTACGTCACTTATTATAAACATTTATCAACTTGCTCTCCGTTTTAACGTTTAACATCGTGATTATTTATTTTGTCCGGTGGAATGGCGAGATTAAAGAGAGTGCAGAAAAAAGAAGGCTGAACGCGTATCTTCTCTTTTGTGAAGATAGTCGGGACACGTACGAGCTGTCCGATAGTTTATTTTTAATCGAAGTGTTTCGAAGTGCTCGCCGGTAACGGCAAGTCATGCTCCAAAGGGCAACGGCATGCCTCATTTGTAAAGAAAAAAAAACCCATTATTTGTCACTACGTCGTTGTTGCATGTCAGATAAAAAAACAGGTCGCTTCGCTGAAATGAACGTTAATTAATGAACTATGAGTCCGCCGATAATACTCATGTCTTGCTTTCAGCGAGCTATCAAACGTATTCACGAGCATTACATGCGCAATTTTTCTAAAACCAGATAAATAAAATTCATGAAGTCATTGTACCTGCATAATCGTTAAACCAAGTGTGCACATGAAATATAATAATATCTAATCTTAGAATCGTAACTAAAATTATAATAAAACGAAAGCATCGAAAAAAAAGATTGTAAAAATGATTTATATAATTATAAAGATTCATAAGTCTATAAGCTTCGGTTTTAAATCCGGTGAGATTTTTGTTGGCACTTAATCAAACTTTTACTGTCGAAAAGTCACGCCTGAAGAATCCATGAAACATTCATTGGGAGTTTCAGTGCCTCGAAGATCAAAGGTTCATCATGGATCGCGCTCCGCACGTGACGACAGTAAATTCTCTACAATTAAAATATCTTCGAAGGCGTCGTGCATAACCCAGCGGCTCCTCATTTCTCTTACTGCGCGTTTTAAATCATCGCACTACGACGGAGATCTTTTACAGACCTCAAATTAAAATTACTGATTAACGCCTTGCCTTCGTGGGCCCGTAATTCATTTCTCAAAGGGATGAGAATACACATTGAAAATAGTAAAACATGAATTTCTCCCGCGCTAATCGCGACGAAAGCATGTTAGTCGTGTGACGACCAACGTTGTCACATGTGGGTGTTAATTGCCTAACCAAAAAATAACTTGTGTGATCTGTTATCGTCGTAGAAGTGCATGTTGATTAATGCGAGCACATATGTTACACTTTAAAGTTAGCACAATCAAACGAAAGCTACAAAACGTCTACTTATTTATATTCCGCTGTGTGAACTTGAATTTTAGCTTTTGATTCGCAAATTGTACAAAATTTACATAATTAGTATTAAACTATTATTAAATTGTTATTTAATTATTATTTAATAGTAGTATTATATTATTAACTTTGAGTATTAAATAAGAAAAAATGTTTAAAATGCAGACACATTGAAAAATTAAGTTAAAGCAGAAATACGAACAAAATGAAGTGCTCTTTTGAAAAACATTTTTTAATCAAATGGCATAAAGATCGCGAAGTCAAATCGGATCCTAGAAGCCACGTCATTTATATGAAACGAAATGTGACCGCGATATTTTTTGTACGGCGGTGAAGAAGGAGTACAAATGTCTCCTGGCCCGACATCCGGGTCGAAGTCGCCAAGAAGAAAGATATCTTCTCGCGCATATTTCTGAAAGTGTCAAGGCGACGTGTCATCCTGGAGGTCACGTCAGTCTCGCGGCTGACGCCACACGGCCGTCCCTAGAGACAACCCGGGATATTCTGGAGCGAGGGCGCGCGTGCTTGTACGCTCCGACTGTTCTCGTCACTGTATCTATACGTGTGTACGTCGCCGTGTCTTACCATGTGTACGCGTCCACACAGAAGAGTGTGTCGTACGTCCGGGAACGTCTGAACGCCGTCGACTGTATGATGGATGCGTCGGGTTTGACGTAACGTAATAGGTACAGACACGTCAGGGAGTGCACTCACGTGCCTCTCCTTCGCCTCTTTGTTTTAATACACACCTCGTGGCACACCGCGGGGCGCGCGTACACGTACACACAAGGGCACCTCATCTTGCCGGAGGAAGCACCGCCACCGCGATTTAGGGGAAGATACGTCGATCTCGGAGTAGATTCTTCGTAAAGTGTACCTCGGAGCACCCGCCGGGACTCCCGAGACCGGTTATAAAACAGCGATGCGGCGCGACGGGAGCGACGAGGGGGAGAGAGGGGGGGGGTGTCTCGTGCAGTTTGTTTATGACATATCTGATAATACTGATTTTTTATACGGACAAGTTTCATATACGCAAGCCGTGACAAACTGTGAGTTGTTGAGCTAAAGGTGGATTAATTACTCGCAGGATGGAAATATTTTTAGCAAACTTAATGCTGACACGTTGGTATTAAATATTATTCATATTATTCGGGATAAACGGGGATGAAATTGATAGACGTGAAAATTCACCGGTTACATCTGCAGTTAAATGATGTAACATCCCAGATGTTGTGTGCAGAACTGCATTATCGATTTGCCCTCATAGTTATATCCGACAATACTTTTACGCAATTCTGCCGACTTGGCTGCATCTCGACCTACTCGCGTGGTTATATAATTCAGACTATAGACACTGCTCAAGTAGATGTCAGTGACGCAAAGCGCTCGGGTTCTGTCCTCGCGATTATAATTCTTACGGCATCACTCGCTTCATTTCCTGTGTCTTTTAATGCTCTCGCAAGTATATTCACATTTTTACGTTGACAGTCGTTTTGTTCGCTTCATGTGACGTACAGCGAAAGTTCGTGTACTTCATCGAAGAATCAGTGAAGTATCGCTGTCACAATCGATTTCTAGTAAATGATGTCCACCGCGTTTGTATTTTTGCCTTAATATATCATCTAAATCGCTTTAGATCTCGCGTCACGTTAAACAGGAAAGTATAACCAAAAATTAATTTTTATAAAAATGTAACACGAGCTTTTTTTTTAGTTTTTCTAAGATTTTGTACACTGATTGAAATTTTTCAACTTTCGTTTAACGCCACCTCTAGACAAACTTATACCCATCGCTATCTTCCCGAACGTGATGCGATGCACGCAATCTGGAAATGCGCTTAGCCGCAGATCACTCAAGCTATGAGGAAAGAGCGTAAAGAAATATAGCAAGCCAGAAGTAGAGAAAAAACACAGGAGGAGAGTATAAGATCGGCGTATCAGCGATCAATAAATCAGAGCGTGTACACTCTCCTGCGGGAGTGCCTGCGAGGGTGGCACCGTCGTCGTCGTCGTCGTCGTCGTCGTCGTCGTCGTCGTCGTCGTCGTCGTCGTGATCGTGCGTGTCTTGATGGCGGAAATAAAATACGACCCAATTTCACGGTGCAAACCGCGAAACAATGGTATTGATTTTATTTCCATATCGGGAGGGACGGAAGGGAGGGGCAGGGACAAGCGCGACGTGGACGGAGGGATCGGCGGTCTCAGCCGCGGTAAGAAGGGTCGAAGGGGATAGAAGGGGAGGCAGATAAAACAATGGTTCAAAGGAAGAGGCGGGCGCGTCCTGGGCCGGAAGGTCCTGGTGCGTGCAAGGGGGATGTGAACGCGGATCCTAAGGGTATATATCGAGCGACGAATGTCGGACGCTCAGCGTGCACGTCACGTAGAGGTGGAATCGCTTGCCGAGGTGAGACGAGAGAAACGGAACAGAGACGTCGTCGTCGGCGACGGTGCCGATGGAATGAGGAAAAAGGACGAGGGGGGAGAAGAAAGGGTGCAGGTGGAACCGCGGGAGTTACAGGGCGAGTTTATCCGGCAGCCCTACGCACGCTAGCATAATTAAGAAAGTTCCGTCCAGGAGTTTTTTTTCCCGGTGTCTTCCGCCATTGTTATTCTTGGGTTGTAACGGCGCTAATTAAGCCGACTGAATAGCGCAATAGTGAATTCCTGACGAAAAATTTATGGCTGACGTTGCGTCACGATGTCGTAACTAAGCCGCGGGGGATCAACGCTGCGAGATTATGTGAATCGCCCGCGAGAAGACGCGAGAACAACAACAGCGAGCGATATTAACATTCAGTCGACATGCCCGCCTCGGCAACGCGTTAAATTCATCGTATTACGTGAAGATATTTTGTCAACGCGCGGAATGAAAAAATCTATACGGTTACAAAATCCTCCGTCCGCCGTGAAAACGAACAAAACCGAACGCGCTAGCTAACGTAAATAAATTTCAGGCGTTATCGTATCGCGCCGCTGTTGCGAAATCAGCTGCCAGCTATATGCTCTCGTATAAAAGCATCGTATTACATTCATGTGCGCCTCGTAAAATCACGTGGATGCTGTTCATTCTCGTAAATTCGCCAACCTAACGTATAATGCGCGATATATGAAAATGGATTACTGCGAAATCATGTTTTTCGTAAAATATGATTGAACATATAATTACAGAAACTACATCTACATTTATATATTTATCTACATACATCTACATTTATATATTATTATTACTTATGTATACATATTATTACATACATACATATATGTATACAATATATAATAATTATATATTTCATATAATATATATATATATATATGTATATATATAATTACATAAGATTTATATAATAAGATTTTTTTTGCACATTAAATTTGGTAAAGTTTCTGAAATCGACGATTCTGTCGCCTTCCATAATGTATCAGTAATGTTAATTCCTTGCGAAATTCAACACAATATAGCGCGCACGTCGATCTCCTTAAGACGATCTCGCGGCAGATCTGACCATCATCCTCGGTACAGTCTCGGTCCAGCGGATGGTTAAGCGGATAGAAGGGGATTTAGAGACAGGGGATGTGCGGAAATGAACGTCGAGCGATCGCTTGCGTGAAACGTTTTTTCGCTCATCCCACCGTCGCTCTTGCGCATTGTGGCCACCGAGTCGCGGCAGCGAAGAAATATCCCGCAGACGTGTTTTTGCGAAATATCGGCTTTCCGCGGCGGCGCGGAGGTAAAACTCTACCGAAAAAAAGCCATTGGTCGTTTCAGCGGACTTATCCGCGCTTCTCGATTCGTACACGCGCCACCACCACGGTCGTATTTCGAATTGACTTCCATGTGATCGATGTACACGCGCCGATTATGTTGCACACCGGATATGGAGAAGTTTTTTTTTCAATTACATTTCCCGTTGCTTTCTGCATGAAAAGTTTGGCTTTTATGCTAATCCGTTGAATTCTCAGAATGAGACATTCAATCGAGTACATATCGAGTCGGATATTCATGACGGATAATTATGAGACTTGCAGACAAACTTTTTCAGGCTTTTTTGAACAACTTTACCTGCAGAAAAGCTATTCTTGAATCATACACATTTTTAGGAAATTTTCTACGCAGTGTAAGGATAGATAAATGAGTAATAAATTATTCGAAAGGAAAGATGTTGAGAGAAAGTAGTAAGAGACTTTGATTTTTACTTTGGTTAAATATTTCTTAGAAAATTATAACAAATCTTATTATAGAATTTTCTCAATCGATTAAAAAAATGAGACAGGGAATAAAAATAGATCTTATTTAAAGGATTCCTCTAGTTATTATAATCACGTTGGGATAGTTTTTTTTTTTCAAATTATTAGTTCTTATTATAAAACATACGTCATTACTTCCTTTTCATAAAACACGAAAATGGCGAAGATCTCGGAATAAAATTGCAGGTAGTATTTTTCAGTCTAATACTCCGAGCGTGCACCGCATGAAACAAAAGTTCGTGCCCGCAGGTTGGACGACCTGATAACTATGGTAACTACTTGCGGCAGTCGGTTAACAGGAGGGATTCCCATGCAGATCCGCGCTCGCGTTGTTGAATACAATAATAAGGTGAACGCACTCGACCTTGTACATTGCTACGAGGTATCCGAAAACGCGGATATTACAATACATCAAGATGAGCTTCCGAAAGTCGCTTACTAAAACATTCATGAAGCCCGTGATGTCGCCGTTAAATCGGCATGGGGGATACGACTGCTTGATTCACGTGTGCGTTTAACAAAATACGCATGCTATATTCACGCGGCATTTATTGGCCGATCGTTTTATATGCCGATATTGTTGCCAATAATACGGCGGATATTGAAGCGACAGCGTAATGTACATTTGTTCCAAAGACCATTAATATTAATTCCATTATCGAGTGGCGCTGCAATTAAATGACCTGATCACAGTATTTTGTTTCTTTTTTTTTAAATACTATCAATAATTCCGGAAATATTTTAACTTATACATGCACATACGTTTAACTTATACATTTTACATGTACATACGTACACGCGCTTCATACATTCGAGCTTCGAAGTACACGTACGTACGCACGAAATTTCCACGAAAAATAATTTTGCGAGACCATCAGCGAACGGAAATCTTCGCTGCGGTGCTAACCGTGCGCGAGTTTCCTGGAGAAAAGGCAACATTGATTTAAGATAACGCCGAGACGCCAGGAATTGACAAATTGCCCGAGACTCGAAAACCGACGCGGATAGAAAGGCATCGTAAGACCGGCCGAAGGTGAAGGGTAATATGTCGCGGATGGAAAAGAAAGGTTTTCCGACATGAGATCGACGGCGGGCATGCCGGGAGACAAGGAGAAAAGGGGGAAAGAGGACAATAGGACCGATAAATAAATCCGTAATCGGTGGTCCACGGGTTTACCCTGAATGGCTCGATTGGCTTCTAAAGGTGATTTCCAGGAGGGAAAGCGGGTTCGGGTAAGAAAAGCTCTTTCACGCTCTTCATCTCTCTTCTTGCTGCCGCGCTCGACCATCGGTATATCTTGCCGAAGGGCTTTACCTTTGCCGGTACCTCTCTCTTTCTCTCTCTCTCTCTCTCTCTCTCTCTCTCTCTCTCTCTCGTCTCTTTCCACCTTTTTGCACCTTCCCTTTTGCCTCACGGTCTCTCTGTTATTTGCCGCCGATTCGTCGTCACCGGATGAATCCGTGCACGTGAAAAATGATGACGAGTAAGAGGAGAGCCTGTAATTAACTTCTCGTCTCTTCGTCTCGCTTCATTAGTCTTTAACGTGGTGTATGTAATATTTATTTACGAAAGATCGAATGTGCGTGATACAGATTTGCATAAGACATGTTAAAGTTATAAATATGTAATGAGAATCAATTTTATTAAATTTCGAAAGAATAACATATTCAAAACATTTGATTAGATATCAAATTCCATCATTAATTAAAGTTGATCTAACGTTGCCGCTTATCCCGCACTCTTTCTTTCGCGTTTATTCCAATTTACGTTCAGGCTACTTCCGTAAAAAAAGGTGAATTAAATGACTATCACGCGACTAAAGTCGCGTGCGGTCGTCGGTGGGTTTAATCGCCAAATCTGTTAGCGTATCGCCGCACGTCCGCGCGACTCTAAATTCACTGTGTGAGAAAGTCGAATTAGCATGCGAACCGTAGTACATTCCATGAGAAATACGGCCTTAATACCTTACTTTCATTTGCGTAGAAATGAATTGTCCGTATCGCCGGTCTCGCGCTGAGTACAGAGATAAGCGTGGTAAACGAGTACCAATTACCGCACTCACGGATACCACTGTGCGTGGTATTTGCGGACAATCACGCTAATCGTCACCGATGACAATGTACAAAGTGTCGGGAAATGACCTGACACCCTTTCAAACTTAATCACTCCAGGCGGCAGATTAAGAAACTTAATCTTCAAAGTTTTTATTCCTGCAAAATTAAAACCTCGCGGCAGATAATGAATCCCGATGAAGTTTCCCCTAAGAAAAGACGCAGATTGAATTTATCATTAAAAACTATTATTTACTTATTAGAGGCCGGTAATCCTGCAACACCCTGTATAATACTCGCACGGAATTATTTCCCGGTACGAGTCGCGTGTATTACCGTACACGCACGCGCACGAATCGTCGTTCATGATTTCTTTTCTTAATCTGCGGGACATCGCATGGCGGAGCCGCGTAGTTTACGAGTGCGGCGCGGCCGCACACGTCTGTGCCTCCACCTGGGCTCGTTTCTTTCAATAATAGAGACCATAATCGCGCGTATCCCACTTCCGTTTAAGCCGGATAAGCCGCGACTCGCCGCTGGCGAGAAAGAAAATACCTGGCGCCGACGGCCGACCGGGGAAACTTTTTCAATCTGCCGTCATTATGTGCGAGTTTAGTTCGCGTTGGTTCACCTCCGGTTAACTACTCTCCTCAGCCGTGCGCGGCTCTTCCTGCGATGCTCGAACTAATTTCCAAGGAGACGGGCGATGGACTTCGAAGAGCTGCGGGGCAGCCGCGAGGGTGCCCCGCCGTTCTCTTCACGGAACTACCTCCTACATCGAGCAGGAAGCGAAAAGTAATTCATTAAAGTGTACGACTTCCGAAGACACTTTATTCGGTCTTTAGCGTGACTGGGAACCACCCATAATCCCACGAATATCGTCGCATGGCGTTCGTGGTTGATAGAACAACGCGCGGATTAATTTATGTGACATAAGCCACAACCAGATACCCCCGCCGTGGTTTATGCGAGACATAATCATTGCGAGAAAAGTTATGTGACTTCGGTTATCTAGACAGCTTTGAAATGAAAATGAAATCAGTTCTTAGCAAAATTACAGAGTTAATAAATTTTATACAAATAAAAGTTTTTTTGAAACTCTCTCCCAGAGTCTTTACATGTGTATAAAAAGATTTATATTAAATGAATAAGCTTTAAAATTGGAATATCAATAATTTTCATATGCAAATAAAGATTGGAAAGTTAAATCTTAGATATTACATCGCGTATCATAATGAAACACGCAATTCTTAAAAATAGTAATGATAAAAGTTTTCGATAGTAGCACGTGCATTCTCTCTCTCTCTCTCTCTCTCTCTCTCTCTCGCTTCCTTCCTTACAAAAAAGTTGCAGATTTAATTATCGAATATATATATATTTAAAAATTAAACATAATTTCAGTTACGGGAAATATTAATCAATAGAGCTCCTTGAAGATTCATCCACAGTCCGGGGGGACTTATTCCTCTTCCGGTCGCTGAAAATGCATGCAAGGAAGAAAAAAAAAAGAGACGAGGAGCAGCCAAAGGAGACCGAAAACAAATTACAGCAGTCCGTCTCCTTTCGCCGCATGCGAAATCCCGCAGCGTAATTTTCCCAGCAGCGAAGCCTCCCCGCCAAGCTTTTCCTCGTCTTTTCAGACCGACGCTGACGAGACACTTTCCTTTCTATAGCGAAGAATCGTTCGTTAGTCGTAAACCGCTGTCGAAAAGACTCTCGACGTAAATGCGTATTACGCGATGTGACCACGACGGGCTGTAAAATCCCGCGGAAAAGTTAACATCTCGTCTTTATGAAATTTTGCCAACTTCGTGAACCCGCCGCTCTTCTTTGGGCGAATTCTCGATTGGAAATTCGATGCTTATTTCGTCGTACAATCACGAAGTTAAACCGCACTCCGCGGATTCGCCGTTAGTTTATCCTGCTGAATAACAGGAGATGCGTGAATACTTGCCAGATTGAATTAATTTGCGAAATTGAAAATGCGGGATAAGCCATCATTCCATTTCCATGCCAATGTGATACTGTTACAACTACGCTATTAATTCCCAGAACATTGTTCGGCAAGAAATAAATTTAATGTATTCAAAAGAAAATTAATTAAAGTCTAGAGAAGTACAAAATTGTAATAAAATAGATAATATTTAACATATGTAAAGAATACGAGATAGTGTTTAATTTAATCAAGTTTAATTAAATCAGACTATTATAAAAAAAAAACTTTGACATATTATTTCAGACATTAGCTTTCTTCAAGAAAAATGGCATGTCATCAGACTTTATCAGATATATATGATACGTAATGGCTCGAAATTTAATTAACATTTTAAACCAGACGCTAATTAATATTAACTAATATTAATATAAACTTGGCCTTTCAGTTGGACTGAATGACAACGTATATAATATTATCTGCGTTATGATACAGTACAGATGAATATTATTTTACATGTTAATGTTCAATAAAGGGTCTGATAATTCAGTCGGATCTGCGATCATCTCGCGCGACCCTGTCCACCGACATATCGAACAACCGAAACATCGAGACGAGCGACCGGCGTACGCTCTCCGGCGAATAAAGAGCAACGTATTTTCATTGCCGCTGGCTTTTCGCACGGCAATGGAAGGAGACGACGGCAAGGAACGACGGGACAGAAGAAGGAAAAGCCGCGGGAAAGCTGCGAACCGATGAAAATGACAATGCCTCGCGGGCACACGTCCGACGTTTTCCACCGCCTTCTCCCACCTCGCCCTTTTTCCTCTCGCCATCCTTCACCTTCCGCTGAAAGCGAGTTTCGTAATAACCGGACGAGAAGGAGCGAGAAAGAAGGAGAAAGATGATCGACCGTCGCGGTTCATATAATATCCGGAATATTGGGTGGCGAAGGGGTGGAAAGGGGCGCGCTTCGAGAAAAACGACGCGGGATCATAATAAGCAAAGACGAGGACATGGGAGGCCGGAGGTCGCCATCGATGGGAAAATCGCGATGGTCCTTTTCTTCGGCATTCTTCGTATCATTGTTGCCGGATAATGAAATGCTATGTCTCCGCTCGCGTTTGTCAAGTCTGGCCTTCATGATTATTTTCGTTCTGATTTTCAACTGTATCACGAGGAATGCATATATGCTCTATCTGCGGTGGCTGTTTCATTCTGGCTTCAGAAATCCAACAGCTTGTTGCTCTTCACAAAAGATACAAAGGATATGCAATATTATACGCTTGTATACGTATCATAATATGGAAAATAAAAAATTTCTTATTTACCAGAATCGGATAATTATTATATACACGTATACGCAGAAAAAAATGAGAAAGAGAGAGAAAGAATACGCGCGAGTTTTTCTCTAAATCACATTATTTAAAATATTGTAATATAAAATTTAGACAAAAAGATACAGTCACGTGCGCACAAAAATTTCTTATTTTTCTCTAGTAAGTAGGATCGAAATCTACTTTGAATTTACATCCCAATTCTTGAAGAAAAATAATAATTTCACACGAGTTTCTCCTTTTCACTTGGCTAAAATTGCAATTTTATCACATATTCGCTCCTAGGATTTTGATTATTCATTGTACATTGCGCTGTCGCGCGTTTCAAGCTTCAGTTGCGATTTTACGCCCCGCACATTGGGTGAACGCGCACGTACCACTCGACAGCAGAGTGACGCGTACAACTGCAGCTGCAAGCGCATGATGGTCAGTCACGTTCATAGACGCCCCGACGCACATGGAGCGCGTCGTAATGTCGCGATACGTGCCGCGATTACCGTCGCGAGTAGATAAAAAAAAAATCTCTCTCCGGGATTTAACTCCGACGTATCGGTAAAAGGAATCCTCGACGCATTTGCACGGGTTATCGATACGCGCGGTTGTAAATACAGTTTTTCTTCCCCCGATTTCCCCATGTTGAATTCGTTGACATAGGGAAACATGGACGCGAGATACTTGCACGGAGAGATAATGAGATACCAGTTGGGATTTAATTATCTGCATCTATAGCTAAGTATTAATCGCATATTGTGCTAATGAGGCTGTTATTACATTAAGCCGAAGAATTCCGTTAATTACACAAATTCCGAAAGCTTTATTAAACACTGATGAACTGTAGTCTTATTTGCAGTTTTATTATGCGTACGACAAACGCGTCTTTCAAAATTTTTCGAAAAGGAAAAATCGACTTCAAAAGAATCCAATTATTTATTATTGGAGTAAATAAATAATTTAATTATTCACAATTATTTTCTCTTGTGCTTTAACGTGAACACATATTCAATATGTTGGAATATTTCCACAGGTTATTTGTATGGTATTTGTATTTATCGAAAGCAATACCTGGGGGATTCCTTGCCTTCATGGCCAGTCGCCATGTCGTTCCGCCAATTCCAGAAATCTTCTACTTCGATTGAGGTTTTCAACCTTTTCGGAAGTATACTCCGGAAGTTCACAATTTTCTCACGACACTTTCACAGTTCGCCGATCGTCGCGATGTCGATCAACGACGCAGACCATCTAGAGTCTCAAAGTTCTAACAGTCATAACTTGACGCAATAGAAAGTGCAGTTTCTCACGATAATTGGATATTACAGGCATTCAAATGGTCATCCTAACGATTTACGATGAGTGATATTACTTGACTTGTTTGATATCTTACAAGTAATATCGATAGACATTGAAAGGTTTGAATGTATTGTATAAAATTCTACTCGAGGATGTGTCTTGACAGACCCGATCGATTTATTAAATCATAACCGGTATGTATGTAATGTGCAACAGGAAAGTAAGTGTTCTAATCGGCAAGCACGAAATGCACCATGATAGCGAAAGTAGTTATAAACTGGTAATAATTCGAGAACATGCGAATACGATTCGACATCGATCCGAAATTGCCGTAGAAGTGTGACACGTGCTTCACCGCAGCTCGCTCGCACGAACCGGCGATTTATCGCGATTTATTCCGGCACGAGAGCCGCGAATGCACGTTTCGCGTATTGAATACCGTGTTGCACACCAGGTCGGAGAGTAACGACGTCGATGGTAGGTCGAAAACGTTCTCCAAGCGTTCTCATGAGTTACATCGCCGCTACTTCGCACGATTTTAATTTTTTTAATATTATTTCGCTGCATAGATTAGATGAGAGAGAAAACATGTTTCCTTCGACAGCTCTTTGCCCAACAAGTTTCAAGGATCATGAGCTTCAAAAGTCATACAATTTGATAGTTCATTCCTTTTTCACTCTCTGACATGCGTCTCTTATCGTCGATCATTTCTGCGAGCTGTGACTTTCAGATCATCCTGGTGACAAATCTTCATATACTTCCACCACGTCTTTCCTCGATAAAGTTACGCAATGGTGAACTTCACACACTCATTCATCGCCGATATATTCTCGGTCTAGACACCGATGATCATGTATTCAGCATTGTTTTCATAATTAAACTCAATGAAAAAATTATTACAAAAAATGTGCTCCGATTTAATCCGAAATACACGTAATTGGTTATCCAATATCAGACAGTCTCCTCATCACTCCATTCATTAATATTTGCCGGAATCAATATGTTATTTCTATGGTTATTTTGCAATTGTAAAAGCCGAAGTTTTCACGTGCGTTTCGATTTGGCGATCGATCGCGAATCTTATTTTATGTACAGTTTTTTAAGTGCGTTCGCAACATCTGACGGAAAAAAAAAAGGAAAGAGAGATTAGATGAGCTTATCTAGGCAAGAACGTGCGGCTACGCGCACTGCATGTGCACGCGCGGCTCGATGAAGAGTAACGTGCGAGTGTGACGGCGCACGCCGCGCTACTGACGACGCCTGGCGTCGCGGCGCCACGCCGTGAGAGAACACTCGGCGGTGTACGTTCGCGCAGGCGCCACCGACACCGGTTCGTTGACGTTTTTCCCTTTTCTTTCTCTCATTTCTTCTCCCCCCTTTTCTTTTCCTTTTTGTCGCGCGTGCGAATGTACATTCGTCTCCTTTTCTCCCCACCGAATCGAAAGTAAGGTAAAATGATTCAGCGCCGGTATTTCTCGCAGCACGAGATGGGAAGGCAGCAGAATTCGGCAAAGCGAGAAACACCGGCATCTCCGTCTGTATATTACGATGTTTTCATAAAATCTCAGCGGGGGATTTATTAAGCGCGCGTGGAGAAAATAATAATATGTCAGAAATGTTAAAAAAGGCGAGCGAAGGAACTCCGGTATTTTCTATATATATATATCTCCAGAGTTAAACGGGGAAATAAAATAAATCCCATAAATAGTTATTTTTTTTTATTAACCGTTAGCAATCGACTTTTATAAACACGCAAATGCTTTCTCAATGCTTTTGAAAGACTTCCAACCTTATTTTTAATTGCAATGAATGTAATGTGCTTTGTAACATTGTGTAGTATTTTAAATAAAATTATTATTTTAAACTTTATCTTTTTATTCTTTCAGACTAATATATAAATGTTTTAAATTAAACTCAATATGTTTAACGGTTGGATAGAAATAAAAGAGTTCAATATCTACATCTTTCGAAACAAATTAACGAATCTACTTTGTATTGTGAGCGATATATCATTATCAATTAAAAAATCTCTGCAAAAACCTCTTTGAATTATTGCAAATCGGCAATTCAGCTGTTATTATGTTTGCATATATTCCAGTGATACAATGCGATGAACGCGCGCACGTAAATTTCATTTAACTTTTCTATGCTAATAATCCTTCCCGACTGGAACGCGTTCCCCTACTCGCGTAGCGGCGTAAAGCGGAAAAAAACGCGTATGAGATGCTATTTGCATTTGTAACGATGCGTTTCGAAGAGGGCTCGGAGTGGCGGCGGGTGTCGAGGGGAGCCAAAACCAGAGACAGCTGGTTGCGCCTCTCGGGTCTCCGGAGTAGAGACATCCGGTTCTGACGAGCCCGAAACTCGTCAAAATACACAAATCGCTGGCACGTCCCGCACGCGGACGTTTTCCCGCGGGAAGACGTGAGGCAGCGAGACAAATGGCGGGAATGGAAACGTTTCTCTCGATCAACATTAACTTCGCCGGAAAGACAGCACGGATAATTAAAACCCGGTGGTACACAACACGTGATTTGCCCATCTAAAGTTTTATCAATGATTTCTATTGCATTGCATTGATTGTAATATCCAGAAATGAGTCATAGAAATTATTATGTTCCAGATACATTTCAAATATATAGAAATGAAATTTTTCCAATCATTCTATAATTATTTTTATGATTTTATAATGTTATAATTATTTTTGTATGTTCAATATATTAAAAATCTAGTACTTCAATTTTTTATTTTAATTTTCTTTTTATCTTAGCATTATCTTAGAGTACAGTTTGTTCTTTGATAGAATCCTCAGTTAGAATGGGTTGAAGAACAAAAATGTTTTTCACTCTCAATTGAAATTATGATCTTCACACTTAATTGAATCTCCGACTAAAAATTCGTGTCATGCATAACAGTGCCTGATGCATAAAATTTTACGGTACGCACGCACGTTCAAAATCCTAGCGTATCGATAATATTCCATCAACGCGTAATCCACATCGGACAAAACAAACCGCATGTCCGAACCACCACAGCCGTAACGCGTGCGTCTCCCCGTATCGGTTATTAAATATATTTCCATTTCCGCGGCACCAAATATTGCTCCATTGTTCGAGAAAAACAACGCGGCCACCCGTTTCCGCGCTCGGAACAAAATAAACGTATCGCGTATTGTGAGAGAGGTGGAAGGAAAGAGGGGGAGGAAAGACGAGGCCTTTTTTTCCGCTTATACCGCACATTAACGACCACTCCCGCCGCAGTTCGCGCGTGGTAATAAAGCAGCGGGCGAAATCGTAGGAATCAATGCGCCGTGTTGTTCGGCTCTGACCCATTTCCGGTTTGTCGTGGCCCATCGCGGCACTATGCGCGCAACCATAAAACGCACCGTCGACCGTGGGGTCCCGTGCTTGCGCGCGGTTGCAGCACGGAAACGCAATTCGCGGGACATCCCGAACCGAGATGTATACGCGTTGTACACGGGTACGCCCGGTACACCACTATTCGGCAACGACGAAACACAACGTGTTCTACAACAGCGTCAGCACTACCGCTGGGTCCCTCACATTAACGGTCTATAGAAATTGCGCGCACCGTCGCTGGCTGGATGGCGAAGCGGGCCCGACTTGAAAATTCCTCGTACACGCTCCGTGCGCGAATCGTCCCCGAAATCAAACGATGCATTGTTACGAGTGCGGAGAGCACGCGTCGCATCTCCCGCATGTGATGGAATAATCACAAAATGTCTCGTGAAATTATTTAGGAACGAGCAAGGCTACGTGGAATAATTGAAGAAATAGCTGAGAAAACATCGAAGAAACCTGAAAGTTTCAAAAGTTCTTTTAGATACTTAGCATATAACTTTTTATTTTTATAACAGAAAGAATTTTATTGGAATTCATCGGCTATATATATTCTCCAGATTTATATGCAATAGAAATTTGAAGCAAGAAAATGGAAGGCAAGACAGTTCCGAAGATATTATATATATTAAATTATCTGTTACAATAATGAATGATTCCTGAAATTATTTTATATATTCACGAAATATAAATATAAATTATATATTTAAAGTACAGAAATAAAATATGGAAGGTTTTTTTTTTAATTTTACACCTCACCTACATCGGTAAGATAAAATAAGAATCGCGCAAGACAATAGACGATCAATCTCTGTCGCCATTAAATCGGTCATTATCGAATTGGCGAATGAAATTATCGCCAGTGCGAGGAGTAAGACATTAGCGATATTTATCGGAGTAATATTCCGCGGAAGGATTATTTGTACAGGCAAACACACGGATAGCCGGGAAGCGGAGTGCACTTTGCGCCTGATGCACTCCGGGGTAACATCACTGCAGGACGCCGGGGTATCCGCCCTTGACGGCCCTGCGGCGTCGAATGACAGGACGAGCGGGCCAATGGAAACGAGCAATTCGATCCTGCCGCTGTCGACGTGTACTTCGGATGGCTCTTGTCCGAGAATAATTGTACATGCCTAGATTGCCTCGGCGAGGAAACGCGCGACATTAACGCACCGAGTAAAAGCGAGTATACGCCGACTCCGATCAATACCGCGCGCTTTCACTTTTACCGGTCCTGAGCTACAATCGTTAAAATTATAATTGTTTTCGCAATTGTTGGCTGGATCGCGAATTACATTACCGCGCCATGCATCCGACCGAATGAATCTCCATTCCTCTCTTCGCTACGCCGTTTTTACCTCAATATCGCGACGCGTATGTCATTACTTCACATTCGCGCGACTTCAATATCGTATAGCTTCAGCGTAATATTCATTACTTTGGTATCTATTTGCCTACGTGATTCCGATGTCGATCGTTTTCCTTTAAATAATCTCTTCCCGCGCGTGAAATGCATTTTCATTAGGCGAATGTCATACACGCGCGGGGCCTGCGTGTGTCCCGTGTGTGATTCCGCTACTTTAAAATAATATTCCAGAAACCGCCGAAACAGCGGGCGCGGTGGCGATTAATGTTGAAACACTGTCGATTGATATTGACTGCGATGCAATAACCGACGGCGATGCGTGCAATGCCGACCGCTGCGCCTTGCGCGCGGGACCGCTGCGGGGACGGCGAAATACGAGTGCACGTAGCAGTCTGGCGCGTATGGAAATCCGACCTTTCATCGACCGCATCAGACTGGCGCATCGATCGACACGTGAGACGGCGTTCGCCATGCGCGCCGGACCGGCTCGGGGAATAATGTATATATCGTTGAAATATCGACACACTGACAGATCGGTACACACTGCCCCACTTTATGTGCCGCGGCGCAGTCAAAAAATTAACTATTCATTCGCGCAGCAACAATAATGACCCGCCCGTCGAAATATCGGAAGGTGGATGTTAATTTGCGAAACTCGATGTCCAATTGTTTCCCACGGAATTGTATTCCACGTTGGAAATGAATGAGGAAACGCGATGCCGAAAAATGTCCAGCGAAAGGATATCGACTCTCTCATTGATTTAAGTTACAGCGGTATATTTCTGACTGTGTTTGAATTTTGAAGAAATAATAATATGATGGATCGTCACTTATTTATATTCTTTAGATTTAACCCGTATTATTTAATTATTTAATTTACAATGTCAACTCGATATTTCGTCATTAGACATTCGTCATTAGAACAATTGACATTTTTATCAATTTGTGTTTCCTGTATCTGCGACCAAAATAATATCCGGTGATTCTATAATATCTTCATCAATGCATTGGTAATTTGTACGATAGCGTGGTGCCCGCATCGTGCGCAGTAGCGACTCTTGGCAGCGAGGTGTCTTAATGCGATGTGTCAGTTAATTAAAGATCCATCAGCCGTCTCGCGCTCGCGTCCGAAAGAGACTCATTAAAATACGCCGAAACTCTGGCGCGCACGAGTCCGCGCGTTTCAAATGTATTGATTAATTCAACGACCGTGACGTTTCCTTAACAGGAAAACTTTTCACTGCGGGACATTATGCAGCGATCCGGTGTGCGGCGCTAACGCGACTCAAGGAGTGTCGACCGGAATGGACGAGGAGGCAAATATTCGGTGAGATCGACGAACGTTCGGAAACGCGGCGGCGCGTTGACGTCTTCCGGTCAATTAGGCTTCATTGTACCGTGAAGGAAACGAAAGGAGATTAGCTCGACTATCGACTTACGATTCTTTATGCTGATCTCATGTAGGTTTAAACGTTATAGTGCCCGGAGCTAAAATTTTCGCTCGTTCGAGCTTCTCAGTCGGCAAGCATTAATTTAACGTAGAATCGCTGCTTGTTAAAAAATTCAAATAAATCAATAAATTAAATAAATAAATTCAAATAAATAATCTAGAATATAATCAGTAATATAAGAATGTAAAGTTGTAAAAATGTAAAGAATGTAATAATATAATATAACCATATATCTATTGCCGTATACATAATATAACCGTATTTAATTTTATTTTTACGCAATCTTGAATATTGTACCTTTTCATGTACTTATTAATTAACTCTTCCTGATTGTGACTGAGATCTTTTTAATACGCTTAGAATTCTCCCAATTACACGCTGATGACTAATTTTATAGCTCAGAGCTGTAGCGTTTTCATTATACAATGTCTGTCGTATTTCACTTACGCTATTAACGGCGAACTATCCGCTTCCTGTTTTATTGGCGATGAACTTTTTTTGTCTCGTCGAGGCACGAGCCTGTCGTTGGTTAAATCCAGGGGGCTGCGTGATGTCGTGCGTAAGTGCAAAAGGTTCGTTGAACATAATCGCCTATCAGAGGGGAGTTTAACGCGATTTCACAATCCCTGATCGCAGTGGCGTAAAAACGGATATAGCCTCGTATATTACCGGAGCATGACGCTACAACGGAAAACTATTGCGGAGTGCATAATTCCAGTCAAACCCCGTTTTATGCATAAAACATACATAAAAGGCCTCAGGCTTTGCCGATTGTACCTCGTAAATACTATTTTCCTAAAACTAGAACAATTAAAATTGCTATTCTCACATTTCTAATTTTAGCAATTTTTTAACTTGATATAATGTCACTTTTTAATTGTCTCAAACTTAAAAAATCGAAAAAATTATCTTAAATTTCGTAGTCACGTTTAAATATCTTAAAATGTAAATAAAATAAGTCTAAAAATATTTTAAATTTCATAGCCATATGTTTAAATATTGATACAAATAATTCTGACAATTCCAAAAAATGATTTAACATGGTGTAGAGCAAGAAGAAAGTAACAGACAAGGTATACCAGACTTAATTTCAATAACGTTAGACAACAACCCTTGGGACTCGTAAAAATCTGCCACTTCATTGTAAGATACTGGCAGCGGTTTTGCTCCTCTTCATTACTTTTAACCCTTCCGGCAGTTGTTTTAAACTTTTTATAAAAATGAGAATGTGTTTCGTAAAATCCGTAGTTATTCTCTGTGCTAAACAATGTATGAAACTTAAAACCTAGATGATTATCCTCCAGTTTCTGTCCCTCGTTTTACCCTCATATTCAGGTAAAATAATTTCCAACAAACAGCAAACATAAATGTAAACTTCTGACAGCCTTTTAAATCAGAAATGTAATGTGAAATATCGTATTAATACGTATGATATTTCATAAACATTTGTTTATTACGAAATAAATAAATTTATAAATGCTAATTAATGTTTCTTCATAATTAATAATGGAAAACCTTTGTATTCTAAATATTATATACATATATACATTCTTTATTATATATACATGTATAATGCATATAAATTTTCTCAAATTATATTCAAATATTTCTGCATAAGATTAAAACACTTCTCTTGACTGTAATCTTTAGTTATCGCAGTAATTCGTGTGCAAACTATGCCACAGAATATAAATCCAAAGATCTTATAATGCATAGAGAAATTACATCGTTCCAAACATCAGGAATTCGCTATGTTCCAAGTGACCGAACAAATGTTGCGATAAATATGCACTGAAAAAATTAACGACTCTCTACCGACTTCGCTGTTTGTATTCAGATACAATCGCTGCTGTCGACCGCCAGCAGCGTTTTCGCCGCCACAAAAGAAACTACGTCGTATCATGGGCGTGTATTTTGTACTATCAAAGGTCCAGCACGCACGCGGGCATAACCGCGGCTCGTAACTGCCATCATACGAGTATCGACGCGGGGCGCATTTCGATTTACGCCGGGCATGTAATTTTCTTTTATCACGCCGCGTATCGGCCATAGGGAATGGCCGGTGCTGTCTTATCCATCTGACTAGAGTTGCAATAAAACCACTCTCTCTATCTTGGACCGAAAAAGAATCTCTCAATCGATTAGAATTCCGTAGACAGTCACGAGGCGACACGTTAACAAAAAGCGAATTATATCACATATGCGTGCGTATTGCCTCACTCGCGTTATCTGCACGATTAACCGTAAAATAAATGCGATAAGAGAAGCCTGACACAGTCCGGTAACATTGTTTTTACGAATCCAAGTTCGCTGTCCGCGGCCAGCGATTATTTCTGGCGCGAGTGCGAGCGAGAGTTTACCGTCGACGAAACCTTGCGAAAACATCCTGCGTTCGTGGAAAACCAACAGGACGCATCCGACCGACCTTTCCCAGCTACACCACGATCTCCTAGAACACGTGGGAAGAGGCGGGAAGAGTCCGCATGGATAATTACCATTGAGCGGTCGAGCGTATCCGGATCTCGAGTATGCCGTCGACACCGTCTTCTCTTCTCGACCACTCAATTGCAATGCTTCTATCTTCTCCGGCATTCCGTCGACTATCCTATATACACCAGAATTACACTTCTTCGCGAAAATGTATACGAAGTATTTAATCTTTCTCATCGAAATATTCTGAAATTTTTCAAATTAATCAAATCTATTACAAGCTAAAATTATCTAAATTCTAAATTATAAAAAAATTTACATTTTATATTTAAATCGGTTGGATTTATCGAGAAAGAAGATAATAGGAATAAAAACAGCTAAAAATCAAATAAATAAAATGGATAAACACATGGAAAAAAAAATTGGTCCAGTTAATAACAGAATAATTATTTAATAATAATGTTATACATATATTAAAAAATGAAATTATTAATTCTTTTGTGAATTATATATATTTAAATATACTTTAAATATCATTGGGCGTTGTGTAATTCTCAAGAAGTTACTTTAGAGAAATCAAAATCAAATCAATCTTACAGTCAACGGACGGAAACGGCAGTGATATAATGGAGCTTCAATCATTTTGCATCGGGCTGATCGAGTCGTCGAACAAGTAATGTAATGCGATCATTATTTCCTGACGGGTAAAATATGCGCGAGGTGCATGATCTAGTATGGTCCTTCGATTTATTGATCATCTTTATTCACCCGAAGGACCTTAGTTAAAACCTGATTTACGACATGAAATCCATAATATGCGGTTCGTTTAGACGGCAGAATATTGCCGTACTTATAACAAACTGAAAGTACACTTTCAAGATTAAAAGCGGAATTCGCAGCGAGTCTCAATTTTCACAAATGCTCGTCCCATTAAATGATAATGAAACAAATTAAAAAAAAACTTGATATTGGAAACTGAAAAATCCCAAATTTAATATTATACACAATTGGATCGATAAGAATACATGCCCAATGCATGCAATAATATTACTTTTTATTAGTGAAGTTAAATTTGTGAAATTCGCGCAATTGCGTCGAACAAATTACATCTCTTTAAAAAAAAAAGATTGTATGAATACAATCATACTTAATTTTATCTAAACAGGAAAAGATTTTCTTTGACAAAGTTATAAAAACGATTCTTTTTAGCGAATGTTTAGATATTATATATTTTTAAATACTAATAGTAATAAAATATCGTTCTCTATTTAGAATATTTGTTTGTAATCAATAATTTAATTTAATTATAGAACAATCTCAAGCAAAAATATTCTTTATCTTTTAACATTTCCGTGTTTTCATATCAAATTAAAAAAAATTGCGACTGCATAAAAAGACGTGATTGATCCTTTTCGGCGTGCGTCAGAATATTTTAGAAAAAGAGTATGCCTCGTGGACTAATCCCGCGGGATAAAGCTCTCCCCATTACATTAACATAGTCCCTGGGATGATCCTGCCTCGTTTGCACGATCTGAGGAACGACCTGATAAGAAGCGGCCGATCTCCGCGCCGAGGGCGCTGAAGAGCTCGACGGCAAAGAGAGAAGGGTAATTGTATTTGCATAGATTCGAGATCGGCTTTGCTCCGAGGATTAACGTGTCGTTTGACTGCAGTTAGTGATTAGGCATAGTTACAGCGCGGCTGATTTAGTAGACGCGGGAGGATTTCGGAGAGAGCGGTTCGACATGTACACGAAAGAAATTATGTTGCGGGTAATTGCACTATTGCACCACGTACAATTCAACGCAGAATAGAATTCGATCCGTTCATTTATATTAATTAATCTTAATTTCATCTTGTCGCTATATTTCTTTTTAAATAAAAGTATTTTAAACGTTAATGTCACAATAGTTTTTTTCTAATAGCACATTCTATATGAAATATCTATTTCGCAAGTGACATGAAAGTGATATTTATTTTTTTTTAGTCTTATTAATAAAATAATGTATACATATAAATTTTTATTTAAAAATGAAAACTTAGTTTTGCACTTAATTTTATATTTGACCTTAATTTCACTTTTTATGATGATTAAGATCTCCTGTCGTGAGTATTACGAATGTCTCTCGTCACAATTGACCCAAGGATCCTCTGAGCGACGCAAATATTCTTTCAAGTACATTCAGAGATACCTTTCTCGTGGTTCTCGCGGTTTTTATCCTGTCACTTTACGCGTCGCGTTACACGCAAAATACTCAGAGACACAAGCACCGCCACTCAGGGATAATCTTTCAAGGCAAAGAAAACCGCCGCGGTCAGACGAGAGGGACGAGCCCGCCATTACAGTATAAGTTTTCTCAAGTACAGTGCATCTTTACCTCCGAATAAGCGTCGTGCCTCCATTCGCTCGCGAAGGATTTGGATACATCGGTTACGTTTCGGAGCGAGGACTTGCTTTTTTCCCCTTAGTTCCACACTCTTCCTCCTTCCCCCCCCCCTCAGTTTTTATTCCCTCCTCAACCGTGTACCTCGGCAAGTGTTTCGGCCGGGAAACTCAAGTGGGTTCTCTCGTGAGTGGGGATTCGCCAAGTTTATAAAACGATGCGGGGAAAAACGATGGGCCAGAGGGAATGAGGAGGGTGTGCGGGCACGTGTTAGAGGGAAAGATTTCACGACCCTTAATCTGGGTTAGATCTGCGAGCTCCGTGAGCTGTCATTTCCTACTAGCGCACCCTATTGTCTTTAAGCTTATCTCCAGGATCGTCGAGGACGACGTCTTGTCGCTGGAAGGAAGGAAGTATCGAAGTTTTAGGACCCCATTTCCGCGGATCGTGGCTGCTCGCTGGAAGTCGATAAAACGGATACGGGAAGTCGTATTCGAAGATGCCATGTGCAAAAACGTGACGCGAAGCTAAATGAGATGGATATATTACTAATTTCGGATCAGCATGATTGACATATTTCTGGAAATATTAATCAATTTATATAAAAATGAAAAATTAAAAATATCGAATAGATAAAAAATGTTTAAAAAATTTAGCTCGATTTCGTAATTATTTATATCTCCTCTCATATATAATTTTTACAATAAGATATCATATTGTAAAATTTATTTTACATTATACAAAAATCATATAATGATATAATAATAAAAATTTAATAATGAATAATGATAATAAAACGATCTCTGATTCGCATCATTAATTTGCAGGTTAAATATTCTCACGATGAAAAGCTTTCGAGCAAGAAAGAATCATCTTAGTTAACACAGACCTCTTTGTCCGTCGGGTAAAGAGCCTCCAGGAAAAGAGTTTTTCATTGACGATCGAATTTTCCCGGAGGGCAGTGCTAAAGCGATAAAGCAGAAAATCAATTGCATCGACTCGCTTCGTGTCAGAATCTTAAGAAAGAACCTCTGGCTTCTATTCTTCGGTACGTGTTTCAAGGATCTAGCTATCCTCAGACTTTCGACAAGGTTAGGTCGAGGAACGGCCTTTTGTTGGAATATTCGAAAGACCGTCACTTGATAGACTATCTTAATGAAGTGCCCTCAAAAGACCGGCATGAAAAATGGTCTTTTATAATGAGGACAATTTTTCGCAACTCGAATGAAAAGAGCAGTCGCCATTGTTTATTACAAGGTAAATTAGACGAATCGATGAAGAAGAAATAGAAGAGTTAAATATCCTTCCTCACGAAATTAAATGTTAGTTACATATTTCACGTAGATTAGCTATAATAAGATAATAGCCTGGGAAATTCCAATTTTGCCACGTTAAAAAAAAATGTATTATAACTTTTTTGCGAGGAAACTATATCTAAAAATGAAACATCTCCCTCTTCTCACGGGATATATCTGCTAGAAGTCATCGAACTTCCAACGATTATGGAAGTTCTCTTCGCATTTGCAGGGCTTATTTAAAGCCGTCCGTTGAACTGTTTAATTCGTTAATTCCGATTTAACTTATCGCGAACTTTGGCGAAGGAGCGCGCCCTCGAAGAGAAATTGGATTTTCCTCGCGGGAAAATCCTATTTTTAAGATCGCTCGCCTTTTTTTTCCCTCCCTCGTTTATCACCGAATCAAATGTTCAAACGTCGAAATTAGCGCGAGTGTAATTTATCCGGCGAACGCGCGCGTTCGCGCGGCCGTCGCGAAGTGAAATGCGACACGATGAATTTATCAAAAGAGACCGAGAAAATTCGTAGACGTCAATTTCGCCGAACTGTTGCGCCGCTCTTTCGCAACTGCAAACCCCACCATTCCCGGCGCGGAGCACAGCCGTCGAGATTTATCGGCGTGCCGGTTCTCTCCCTTTTCGCCTTCCTGACTCGCAGTCGATAATTAAACCACCGTAAACCAAGGGGGGGGGGAGAGGGG
>VBVQ01001182.1:0-28403 GCA_011636635.1 Tetramorium simillimum
GTGTAGAGACAACTAAAATTCACCCTGTATATAATGAATTTATAATTTATAATATATGAGTTAATTTCGAAAATTTAATTAAAAGTAGAAGTTTACTCGTTAAATGAATAAATAAGAAGGAAATAATATTTCTTTTACGTCCATTTTAGATGCATAGTGGAATTTTTATCGGAGGAAGTCGATCATAATGAAACTCTAGATAAATCATTTACTCCCCCGGCACCATTGATGAAGACATTTGAGCAAAAGATCATAACATTATTGATCGATTTGGAAGTGTTGAAACCAACGGTGATTTCTTTCGTACAAGCCGTCATCGAATACAATCTATTTAGACTTAACAAAAGCGAAGTGCAGGTTTATATTTAATTTGTCTAATATAATATAAATTATCAGATTGTTACAATAACAAAATGAGACTTTTGATTCACAAATTAATGCACTTTTTTATATGTAGATGTACATGGGAATTGTTGATTCACTCACGCGGATTTATGTCGTCCTGTCACGTATTCAGAAGGACAGAGAAAAAGTACGCATGATGTGCTGCAATGCTCTCTATTGCTTAAGTCGTAAAACAATAGGTGTTTTGTATACAGTATTAACATGCTGGCCTGAAGTTCTTCCAAATGCTGAAGCTAATAAAGGTAATCTGCTAGGTACATGCTAGGACGCAAGAAAAATTATATATTTTGTCGAGAAAACGATGATAAATTCTGATCATTGAGTAAAGATAAATATTTTCGGTTAACTAAACACAAAATTGGTTCACTTGTGATGCGATGTAAATTTTATGCCCATCAATGTCGAATTCTTACAGAACTATTACCAAGGTGTATCGCCTTTCTCGTCAACTCTGAGGACTTCAGTCAGAACCAACCAGAAAAATTAAAAACATTAAAAGATTATCTAATAAGATATTATAAATATACTTTTGCCCAAGAAACAACAAGTGATATTGTTAAGAAACTTATGTCTGCTCTTAAAGGTAAGCATATTTTTTCTCACATTCCTCTTTCTACGAATTATATAATTATGTATAATTAATTGCAAATTATATTTCTTTAGCTGAGCGGATCGATGGCTTAGATACAGCCATTATACTTATTGCGAAAAGAAATGGTCCAGATTGGACAAATGAAAATATTATTAAATCTGCTCTATTGCCAATGATTATTAACAATGAGCATTCTTGTATATATAGTGCATTTTCTTTACTCGGTATGTTTGTTTATTGTACATTTATATTTTTGTTTATTGTACATTTTTTTTATGAAAGAATGCTAATGTATCTGATATTATATTACATACTTACAGGAAGACTTCTGCGCGCATTCCCATTAAAAAACTCGGAAAAAGACTTGGAAAAAAACAGCAATATCGTAAAGGATATCAGTGAACAGCTCTGTGACCTCATCAATTCTGGCGAAGGTGATACATTGTTTTTGTATGAAAAGCTAATTTTCATTACGTAACATAAAATATGTGATACATATATAATCTGATTAATTTTTTAACAGGTTCACACGATCGACAAGAAGGCATAATATCTGCGATGCTCAGCCTTTCCAGACACGAATTCGACATTATCGCGCCGTCTGTGATAAAATGGACACCGAGTAAATCTTTAAGGCCAATTAGTAATAGGCAGATAGAAGCGTTTATAAATTCACGTAACGCAAAGTTTTGGAAAAGTTACTTGAAAAAATTATGATAACTAAATATACTGATAACTTTAGCTGAACATTATCCAAAGAAAAACGTGAGATGTTGATTGAATTGAATAAATATATATATATATATATATATTTATTTATTCAATTCAATTATACGTGTATATACCTTTCGATTATCGTGTAATTTGTTAACAGTCATTTAAGCAGAATTATAATAAAAAATGTGCTCATAATGTGTTGCTAAAAATGTTCGATATAGATTAAAAATGTATTATATTTTGTTTAAGTAGAATTATAGTTTATAAATGAGACATGATTTCGCGATTTACAATGATTTGTTTTCGACCTAGTTGACAAATGTGTCTCATAGACATAATTTTTATTTAATTTTTTTATTCACACTTTAAAAATGTGGATTAATATTTTTTTCTGTTAAGTTCTGTACAATTCTTATTAAAAAATTGTTTTTTTAGTTTTAGTATCTACAGAAGATTAGATTTTATTTTGTTACGTAAGATTAAAATATTTCCTTGATTTGAGAACGAGTGATATTTCCTTTTGTACAATACATAAACACAAGTGATATTTCCTTTTGTACAATACATTATAAAATTAATATCGTTTATTTTTCATGAATTCCTTTGCTATGTATGCTATATATGTAAAGACAATCATATTTCTCGATTTCCGTTTAAAGATCCAAGAGGCTTGAAACATGACAAAGCCAAATACTTGTAGTAATTTAAATACATCGTGAATTAAAATATGATTAAAGTCGATACTTTGCCAAGAATTGTAAGAAATAAATCATTTTGTAAACCCTAGTCTCTCTTATTTGATTTGACCAAAATTTAATACATTTTATATTCCTTAAATGCAGTGTACTTAGCTATCCAGCGAAAAGTGCAATGAAACGAAATATTTGAATGATGAATATTTATAATATTCCAAATAATTTCACAAGCGATACATTTAATTGAATTTAATTTCTAAAATGGCATTGCAGAAGAAAGGTTGACACAAAATTATTTCAATGGGTATTATTTCTACTTTGCAATGTATTATTCGAATATATCACAAGAATAACGTCGCTGGATACGTGCTGTATGTTAGAATAAATATTAATAAAAGAACAAGATGTAATGATGAATGAAATGCGTCAAACATCAATACTCACGCTGCTTAAAAATTTCCAAACAAGATTTCATAGTTTTTATTTTAATATAATAAGGATGATAAAAGTAATTGTAGTAGCAATAATATATATAATAATACAATAATAATAATAATAATAGATAATATTTAACATATCATAAGTTTCCATCCACAGAGCACGCTAAGTGAATACATGTACAAAGTTTCTTTACAAAAATAATAACAATGTTCTTGACGCAACATTGCCGATCGGTATCTCTCTTTTCTTTTTACTTTCGTCGAAATGCCGTTTAGTAACTTTTGATCAATCTGTTAGCCGTTTTCCTTCCCTCTGTCTTTCGCGCGCTCGCGCGCCTGCTCTCACCCTTCTAAACAACTAATTTTCTCAAATTAATTGATGTCTTTGGTATGTTAACGTCAGGATAGTATACTATGGAGGCTTGGTACGTCGGATGAGGGTATCCGCTATTATTCACTGTCATAAAATGCTCGCCAAAGAGCATTGCACGAAGAAGATTGTCATTTCTAAGATCCAGCCACCGGATAGTGACGCGAAATAAAGATCAGAATACATCTCTCCCTTCGAGGGCTCTCGCAAATTTCGAATAAAACTCTAAGACGGTGCCATCCAACAGAGCAAGGAATTAATGGCTGTAATCACTGTTGATGATGATGATAATGATGAACGTTATTGCTTTGATATTGACTAATCGTTATATCTAATAGGTATTAATCAATGTAACGAGCGATATCACACATTACTATTGCAAACTGAGAATGTTAACATTTCGGAAAATATTGACTGCAGTTTTTTTCAGTATTCTGATTTTGAATCTCTTAGCCGTTTTGCAGGGCCAAGATCCATAATCGCGATATGAAAATCGGCGAGAAGTATATAATTTAAGAATAAGGACAATACGGAAAATATATATAATATTTCGCGATATATTAGAGTCGGGACTTGTAGATCGAGTCACAAACTTTCGAAACTGGAAGCTCGCACTCGAATCCGTGTTGAATTTTAATAATTAATCTCTATAAATTTTGACCGGCGAATGTATCTTTTGTTCGGCTAGAAGAAACCGCGTGACATCGTTTAATAGCGTTATTTCATAAATCTAAAATTACAATTAACTCAACATGATATAATTTAAATAATGCTATTTACCTCAACTATATCGTAAGAGATAATTATCGTTGGTGCGAAGAAAACGGCATTTGTATCAGTTTTTGGGATGACATTTTGGTGTCGTTATTTTATAATATCTCTGTGTGTGATCTCTTCGCGCGGAATATAATATGCGACGCTGTCTGATGTAATAATAAAATGTCATCACCGGTACATTAATTGGCTACCTCCTCAAAGCTGGTTATCATAGCGTTTTGTTTATCATCTCTGACGGCGACAATTTACAAGATACAAATCGTAATAAGGCTCTCGTTTGACTGGCCTGGATTCGGCCGAGTCGGGGAAAAGCGTTAGATTAGTGGAAATACTAGTTAACCATCGGGTGACATGAAAGAGACAAAGATTTCAAATTCGTCAATATCGTAGATTATTTTTAATTAAAAACTAATATTCCAACAATAATTGTTCAGTAACAAAGCAGTTATAAGTTATTGCTGACTCATTGGCAAACTTAAAATGTATCAGAATTTAATAACCCATGATATGTTACACAAGTTTTAAGGGAAAGTGTATTTCAAAGTCACATCGTTTTTCTATAAAATGTATAATCAAATAACTTTGATTATTTCTTTTGGATGAAACATTATTTTCTTTTAATGAAATTTCTGGAATATTTTAGAAATTTATTACCGTAACTTATGATAGTTGGCAAAAAATCGTTGCTTAAATACAAATGTGAGATTTCTAATATGTTTCTTGCAGATTTATATCGCTGAGACTTTTAACTCTAAAATCATCGAAAGTACTATATTTATTTTATGCGCAACAAAATGTTTTTAATATAATGAGAAATATATCTATTTTTTTTCTCAGAAGGAACTCAAAATTATTTCTTACATATATACACGTACACACACACATACATACATACAAAAAAAAAAATTAATTACACATATGTTTAATTTGGATTTATGAAACAATTAATATTGTCGTGTTCGATTTGGAAACAAAAGGAAATATAACATGCGCAAAGTATAGGACAGTTAGCAATTTTACTATTTAGCTATATATGTATGCATACAATGAAGGTATCAGTTCCAAGATATTGACATGTTACAAGCAAATATTTTACTCACAAAATTTTTTTAGAAATGGCATCAAACGCACGAAATTAGAAGCAAATTTTTGCTGCTTTTTTTTCTCTCGTGTCATCCGATGGTTCCGCTTTAAATACGCATTCTGGATTTGGATGTGACACAGTGCACACAATCACACATTCTATTCTCAGCACTCGTTCCGATACTGTGTATTTCATACATTCCTTTTCACAAACAGGTCCTTATTAAATAGTTTTATTGAAATAATAATTTCTAATAGTAAACAAATAGTCATAATTAATTACATTAGTTAATAATACTAATAATAATAATAATAGTATACGTATCATTATTATTATTATATAGTATATATATATATAATATATATATATAGTAATAATAAATTAGGAACCACGTACAATATGAAATATGGGAAATTAAATTAGAATACATTCTGTTAATGAGGACTATTTATAAATAATAAAAATACCATTTGTATTCGCTTTTATATATATATATTTAGGCCACGCTTTCGTTTCTTACTTTAAGCTTTTTCTCTTTCTTTCTTTCTCTTTGTAGTATCTAATAGCTCTATCTTTTTCTTTGTAGTAAGCAAATCTTGAGTAGTTTAGAGAAAGCCGTTTGTTGTCATAATTATTATTACTAAATGTGTCTCAAAGCGACGAGCGACGGGTGGGTGATTAATATGAAAAAGATGAAATAAGATGTTTGGAAGCTTTCCTTTTTTTTACTTGAGAGTATCTACAAATATACAAATTACTATTGAATCATCGTTCAATGTTTTCAGTACTTTTTCTGTCACCCCATCAGCTATGTTCTTTTAACGAATTATATAATTATAAAAATATGCATTTTTTTTTTAAGCGCAGTGCATCGTAGTACAATCAGGTATCAGGCTGATGGAACGTAGTACAGCGTAATACGACGTGGCGCGATGAAAACGTTGCTTTTTTTTATAATTAATATAGTTTACGATCCGGGATTCTTTTTTAAACGTAAAATAACTTATTATTTACAAGAAGCTGAGTGACAAGAAGGCCCAACTTCGCTACGCGATGAGATATCTCCAAATATACATATCAATTTCACTCTATTGCATTGTTAACATAACATTTTTAATGCTACATAAATTAGGGAAAGTTGGAAAGACTGGAGTAGAAAAGTGAAACGTGAGAAAAATTATAAATCTGATTGTGCATGTAATTGGAGACCAAGCTTTTCATCTAAATAAATAAATAACGAAACAAGAGAGAACGATACGCATGATCAATACATAATTTAATATTAGACGATATAGCATATCGACGACATAGACAGTTTCCTTGAGTTTGCCAAATAATTTAACAACATCGGCATGTTATTTTTTTATTTTACGTAGAAACGTAATGTTAATGAGAAACGATCATTAATCGAAATTAAATATCTAAAATGATATACGGGTATATCATTCGCTGTTCATATCATTGTTCTGAATTTTCGAGATAAATAGGACGAAAAGTGCTACAAATTTTTTAAATTTCATATTTAATCTTTTTTCCGTATAAATAGACAAAGTAAATTATTTATAGCTGCAGTTTTTCTATCACGAAATTAGCAAATTATGACTCTGCGCTCGCAAAGTCATTTATAGAATTTACTGTTCTACTTTGTTTTTTTTCTTTATTGATTCTACCTTGCAATAATAGCTAACGGCATTTTAAATTCCGCTTTTTATTTTTACCGCTTGGTTACAGATGTGAAAACGAAAATTGATTCACTATAAGTACGTCATTTTTGTGTGCCTAAGATTTGGTAAACGATATTTCGCGTTACAGGAGCAAAACGCCTTGAGAAAATATTTGTCATATATGTAACAGTACAACGCCGGATGGCGATCTGACGTCAATAGACTTTCTAACCGATTAGTAATAAATAGCATCTCTATTTTTAGCGGCAAAATGTACTTCATATGTGCTTAGGGAACTATTGCTTTCTGGTAAGACATCGGATTTAATCTAGATTTAAATCTTAGATACTTCTACATAAGACACATATGTTTATTAACCCTTTGATACTAATGGTACGCGTTTGCGAACATTCTTTGGAAGAGCCCGGTGAAAGTGCAAGTTGCTATAGATCTACTCGCGATGTATTAGACTTCTGCGATACGAGAACATGATATCTCATTAAATGCATTTATGTTTATCACCGTTATATATATCCGAAGATATATCAGATTAATGTCTTTCACGGATAACAAACGAAGTTATCGGATCGAGCGAGTGAATATCAAGTACGTACCAAGAATCAAAGGTTTTACCTTGTCTACTATCAGCGCTTTACAGCTATTGATTTTGTGTTTTACAAGAAGATTTCGTCATTAGCGTGTATCAGCGTCCTGCGCTGGTAACACGGTTAAGCAAATTGGACGACGCTCGTCGCGAATTTTAGTGAGAGAAATAGACGGGCGATTTTCTCGTTCTCTCTCTTTCCTCTATTTGATCTTTCTTGATCAGGTGTACCACAACTATTAGCTTTCTTACAAACGAGAGTAGAAAGGCACTACTTTTGCAACTTGCGTGTATTTTTTTTCTTCTTTCTCTTTCCTTTCGTTGATAATGAGCGATGACGATAAGACGCGATACTATACAAACGTTTGCATAAAAACAACATTCAATGGTCGCGAACCTGTCACCTTCACCTTTACAGAAGTATCTACGGAAATGCTTCGTCTTCGAACGTCACATTAATTCGTGCGAAGTCCCTTTTTCGTTTCTAGATATTTGGACGAAAGATTTATTCTTCACGAATCGTTCATTGGGATGTTCGTCCGTAGAAGGAATACACGATAATCGACGAGCGTCAAAACGTCCCTTCGATCAAACGGAGGACACGAGTGCGACAATACGGGAATGTCTCGACATAACGATATAATAATCGAAGAGAGCCGACATCGCGTCGTGCCAGTACGTGTCATCAGGTCAGAAAAATCGTTAACGTGTTTGATTCATGTTCGATTTTTCATGTTCATCATCACGTTAAGATGATCCATCGCTGAATCAAACAGTTGGTATATTCCCAACAAGTACGCTAATAAAGACTATTAAAGGCCGCTGCTGTCTCGAGATGTCTCAAACTTCACCTTCAGCTAATCGAATAGTTCACTCGACGATCATTCGTACGTCTCGAGTACGTCGCCGATAACGAATTGTCGCGGCAAAACGTTGTATATAGTCACGTAGTTCGCTATTGGCTCGAGTGCTTGTTCTCGCTGATGGATGCCATCCTCATCGTCTCCGTTTCTGGACAGTTCCAATTGGGCATTCTCGTCTGCTCTATCGTCGCCTAAGAGGAGGTATATACATTTTGATACAGTATTATTGATTGTTGCGAATTACCAGAATCTGCATTTCGTGTTTCTATAACGGCGTTAATATATCAATAGAGCCTCGATAAAGATTCGAGCATCATCTTACCGAGCTGTTAGTATTCTTGGCCATGAAGACCGGCATAAGAGAACGGCTGCGGTTGCTAAACGGCCTCAGCTCCGGATCTCGGCCAGGACCATCCACCGTATCGACGCAGTTATTGCTGCAACGAGAAGAAAAAAAGTGGAATATAATATTTGCTGTGAGTCCGCAAAAAATCCGTATCGATAAGGTCGCGAATTCCATCCGAGAAGTCAAAGTTGCGACCGAGTTCCTTGCTACAAATAAAATAATGATAATAAACTATCAATTACCTCGATCGTAATTCCTTCTGTTTTCGCTTACAATGGATGTAAGCCGTTATACAAATGATTACAACGAGGAATACTGCTATTGTGGCACCGCCGGCGATGCTGGCTGTCTCCAACATTACTCGTTGCCGTGAGGCTGTCAAAAGAAAAAGGATACCATTTTCATTTCTCACTTTATTAAATAATATATTCGCGAGATAAGAGGAATAAAACATAATATTCCAATAACTGGTGATGCGATTTAATAATTGCTTTTAACACTACGTTATTCACGTGCTTTTTTAAACGTACTTTCTCACGTGGAGGGTGTTTACATTCCAAAGTTATATTTCAATTTTCAGTCTTTTTTTGAATGATATTTAATTAAATAAAGATAAAGTTCTTTTCTAATTATAAAACATTTTATGTAGCATATTTGAATCATAAAAAGTTTTATTCTGTGATTTAGTAAATTTCTAAAGCTGGGAACTTTTTACACGTGGGATATATCATCACGCGAGTAAGGCTACTAACTATGCTTTAGCAACAACAAAAATGCAGAATGAAATAGTTTTTAATTTTTGAATTACGAGCATAGTTAAGTACATAATAGAAGATATGAGAATTTTGTCCAGTAATGTCTATCATCATTAATGTACAATAAATGAAATAAATAATACAAAAAATTCACTAAATTAATTTCGATTTCAATGTCACGACATTCCACTATTTTACCAATAACTTTGGTACTAGTTGCAGAAATTTATCACTTCAGTATATTGGAATACTTTTGAAAATTATTCTTGTCGTCGCCAAAGTTATCCAAAGAATCTTTCGGGAGTATAGCAAATTTACTTACGTAAATAGGAACCATCCAAATCTTTAAACTCGCATCTTTGCCCGATATATCCGTTGGCGCATCTGCAAAACAAAACGTCACAAATAATTTCATTAATTGATGTTATCGAAATATCACGAATGTGTGGTTCATGCATTTTCTTTTTCTTTTATAATTCGGATAACCAATCAGATAAATATATTTATATCAAAAGTAGCTAAATTAAATAAGTAAATTAATAAATATTTAACCAAGTTTAATTATAAACGAAAAAATTAAAAAATTGTTAATCCGGTAGATTGGTTTATTGAGTGCGTGATTATATGATAATTAAAAAGATTCACATAATCAATTTTGCTAAATGATAACTTAGATAATTTGATCCTCGATAGTACAATTAATCAAACAAGCTTAAAAGAAAAGGTTCAACATTTACATTTATATGTTATATTTATGAGTTATATTATGGATAAATAAATATAGTAATATCCTAGATGTTCGCAAGTATTTAAAGATTTATAACAAATTATCTCTTATATACACACAGAATCAGAAATTTACATTATTTAATATTCTTAATCTACAATAGTCAAATTTCTCTGTAATATTCAAGAAATGTCTTTTTATTTATACAGTTAATAAATTATAAATTTTTGTGAAAGAAACAGAAAGAATTATAGAATTTCTTTATACAGGTCAAAAATTTGAGACCACATATAAAGTTTAAAAATGTGGTAAAATATTTCTTCAAAATTCGAATCATGCCTTACTTAATATATTTTCTTAATTTGATAGTAAATAAATTATATTTAACACAGTTGTAGATAACATAGGATTGTTTAATTTAAAAAAATTTGACCATAATCATAAAATCCTTTTCAAAACTGAGTTATATAAATTATTTTAGAAGTGGGTGAAAATCTTTTATCTCAAAAATAATAAACTTAACTAGATTACTTAGATTTGTTAAAAAAATGATGAAATATAAAAGTGGTTACCTTGACGACAGTCAAGTGTCTATATTCTTTAATTTCTAATACTCTTTTTATCTTGCAAAAAATGTTTTCTGTAGAACTTTTAAACATTTTATATTATTTATGTCATTATAAAATAACAAAAAGTAATAAAAATATATTAAATTATAACGCATAAATTTTTTATTTCATTTTATATAGTAAACCTTTTCTATTAATAGTCTGAAACTTTCGACCAGCAATATTTTATGTTTTCGGTTAATGCGGTGCGCAACATTATTCGTTGTATTATTCCTTTCGTTTTTTTATAAAGATGGCATTGATCGATTAATCTTCCTGTTCACATTTTGAAATTTACTTTAGGATTATCGATTGACGATCGATATTCTTCCGATATATCTCCTTACCGTTCAACTCGATCGCAATTTCACGCGTTACTGCTCGTAAAAGAAAGAAAAAACTTAGATCGGTATTCATTGTCTGATCTTATATTCAAGATTGTCTTTTAAAGGGATTAAAAAGACTTTTGCTCCAAAGTAGGACTGAAAAATAGATAATTTTTAAATACTAAATAAGACTCCGAATATTATCGTTAATTTTTCTTTCTTATTGTTAGTCTTGACATGAAACCGTAAAGATATAACTATTATAATCTTATAACTATTATAAATCTTCTTTGTACTCTTCTACTTGTACATAAATTCATTTCTTTCGTTCTTATTAACCACAAACTTATTCCTCTCTTTTCTTTTTAAGAAAGTTGAAAGACAATTTTATGGGCTTGTTCTTTTTCGTTGCACTAGTGCAATAAGTTAAAACGAAACAAATATACTTTCTCTCGTTCTAACTTATTACACTGATGCAGCAGTGCAGCGAAAAAGGACAGATCCTATATAAAACACTAATTTAAATAATATATTGACCATTTTTCGGTTATGCTTTGTCACCTTTCAGACAGTTTCATTACTCAGCCTTTGGGTAACTTTCTATTTTTCTCAGTGGAAATTTTTTTAGGATTTTACAGGACACGGAACTTTTCAGAACAGATTCCAATCGAATTTAGTTATTTCTAAGATTTCGATTGTATCTTCTAAAGAAAATGAAATAACTCCGATCGGAAACCATTCCGAGAAGATCCGTAATATATGCCCTATAAAATTCACCTAAAAAATTTTCCATTGAGAAAATAGAAAGTTTCTCGAGAATTGAAAAATCCAGATTTCCAGATCTTCAAATTTTTTTCATTAAGGGAATTTTGCAAAGCTAGGAATAAATTATAATCTAATAATACAAGGTTTGATAAATACAACAAGTAAAACAGAATATTTCAAAACTCCAACAATTTTTGGCGATTAGTCAAAGAAATATAAGACTGGGTATTGTCTCGGTAGAACAGGACTATTCAACAGGACGCTTGCCAATTATTATTATCTTCAGCTTGTCCAGTTGCGAATATTTATCAAAATAAAGCGTTTACTTGGTAAAAGCTCGTAATACTCAATGCTCTTCTCGATCTCATCACACATATAGTATAACTTTTTCGATCATAATTGGCTGAGAAAAAGATATTTTTGAAATAAAGAAAAAATGTAGAGACTTACAATTAGCCATGTACCATTTTGTGAAAAAATATATAATTTTGAGAGTGGATTAAATAAAAAGAACATTTTAATGTGGAAAATGTATTTTTAATGTAATTTTATGTTATAAAAATTATGTTATAAAATTATATGAAAAATAAGATATTTTCAATCTTTTTATATCTTCGATATAAAATATTTGTCATAGTATTTTTTATTTAAATATCTGTCATAGTATTTTTTTATTTTGCGGTATAATTATCTTCTGTCTAAACAATTGATTGAAAAGTACTTTTCGAGATAAATAAACAAAAGGCTCAAGAGGATATCAAGTTCGTTTATTTATTTGCTTGTTCACTCTGATCATTTGGTGAGAAAATATAATTTCGAGAATGAATTGAATAAAAAGTAATAGGATTTCGACGTTAAAATTTCCTTATATTATTTACTATAAACTACTTACAGACATTATGATATCCTATTTTCACTTTTTTCCACAGTAGATTTTAAAGCTAGATTTTAACGCTTTGACTCTATATAAACGTTCCTAATCTTTCAAAAACCTACTTTTCTTTTTAAAAGATTATAATTCTTTTGTAAAGCAAAGATACGCTAAAAATCTATCAGGTTCTGATAAATAGAGTATAGAAAAGAGAGAACATTTTGGTTTTATGTCTTCAGGAGTGACACTCACTCTTTTTATGGATTTTCACTTGTAGGCAATCAACTTTAATTATTTAGTATCGTGTAGTAAAATTTTTATAATTAAATATTCGCCTATTGCATTCGTGTGTCTAAACAATTACTGTATCATATTCTCTCATTGAGATTCCTCATTGTTGTCATTCATAGTTTACAGGCTTTTTCTTCTCACTAGACCGCATTTGATAAAATTTGCTACGCGGTACTCCAAAATTCACAAAAAAATATGACTGATAGATTAATTCAAGTCGAACGCGACAAGCGCGAGATGAGAGACGACTTGGATTCAAGCGGCAGATCGCGGTCGACAAAGCAAACACCGTGGGAAATAGTAAGGTTGAGTGAGCACGATGTGCTCCGCACTCCTCGCGATCCGATGTTAATCCGATTACACTCGATAGACTTTTTCCCTCTCGCGATATTTAAATTCAACACCGCGCTCTCGCTGTTTCCAGCATTAATCTCGCAGATTCATCGAATCATTGCTGTTAAACGACAGTTACCGTATTCGTGGAAAGAAAGAAAAAAAAAAGAAGAGAAATCGTCGACGATGTAGATCGAGTGGGAAAAAAAAATCGTTGGTAGCATTCGAGAAAAATGGCAGTCGAACACAAGCCGACAAGAATTTCGACGTACGTGCCGAGGTCGCGAAGTCACAATATTAACGGCTAAACGCGAGTGGTGCCGTCTCTCCCTCGATGGCTCTGTCGCCAGGAACCGCCGCGATTGTTCGTCGCTGCGATGCACAGTGAGGCGCGCGGGTGACGACCTGGAGTCGCCACAAAACTCTCAAATACGCGCTCTCGCATAAATTAGCCAGGAATTTTCAAAGATTTTAACTGTCATGCCATAGTCTGCGGAATTTTTGCCGCAGGAAAATATCCGCAGAAGGATGGAATTTTTCACACAAGATTTATTGTCGGTCGACACGTTTATTGTGTGCGTATCGAAATTATGTAGTTCGAAAGGGGATGAGGTCGTTACTTACAGACAGTTGTACAGAAGGGAGTCGACAATTTTTACGGTGAAACACGTGGCGCCGTTCAAGCAATACCACTCTGCATAATCCGGTGGACACTTGTACATGTGGAATGTGATGTTCGGCCGATCCGTCGGCGTTGGCGGCCTCGGTTTCGGCGTCGAACGCGACGAGCAGGCATCTGTTGCATAAAACACATAATAATCAACATTAGATCCTTTTATATATTTATATTGTGTCGCGATGTATATCGCTTATTTCCTTTCGAATTTCGTTAATGAACATTCTGCCAGAGAACATTATATACATTTCAAATTTACCCACTTTAATACTATCACTTCGCGTAACATTGTAGTTTCATTTCTTTCTTTCTCTAATTACTGTTATTATTACCATGGACTACATAGTAAATTCTCATTTCGCATTCCACATGGATAATCAGTCGTATCGAAGATAATTAATGACTGACGACTGTTCGGGTCCCCATTATCAAGATGAGAGCGAGCGAGCAAATAAGCGGATAAACTACTGAAGGCCAACTTCAGGAATTTTGTCAGTTTTTCCAGGTTCGTTGAACACAATGGAGACGTGCTCTTCTACTCACACCCTCGCCTTTTTTCCAAACATCTACGCACGCGGCACCGGCGGCGGTGGCCACCCTAGCGAAAAGACGAGGTGAGGTGAGGAGAGATAAAGGTAAAAGGAGGTGAGGTGAAGTGAGGTGAGGTAAGATGATGTGAGGCGAGCTGAGGCGAGACGAGACGAGGCGAGGCGTGGCGAGGTGAGGTGAGGGGTGACGAGGGGAGGGAAGGAGAGGGAAGCGAGGCGAGGCAAGGTAAGGGGAAGAGAGACAAGGGGGAGGGAAGGCGAGGCGAGGCGAGGCGAGGCGAGGTGAGGTGAGGTGAGGCGAGGCGAGGCGAGGCGAGGTGAAGCGAGGTGAGACGAGGTGAAGTGAGGTGTGAGGTGAGGTAAAAGTGAGGTAAGGCGGGCGAGGGCGAAAGGGGATGAGAGCGCGTGCATCTCGCAGGCGCGAGACTGTACACAAAGCTGCAAAGTACAGCTAAGGCGGCGATGGTTGCATCTGTCCCGCGCGTGGCTGCTGTCCGTCACCTGTTGTAATTTTACAATCTGCCGTTTCCATACCCTGACAACGCTTCACGCTCCGTACGCTCCAGTTTATCGAGCAGACGCGGCGTTTTATCTTTTCCTTACGAGAAACTCGCGTGCAATCTCGCCCGCCTTTGCCGTTTTGCCGACATACCTCGTCCACAATAAAGGCTCATTTTTTTTTTCATAGCTAAAAATTATTTCTGAGTTTTACGATGGGAAATGTCTCGTTATATCACTGTTACTCGGTTGGCGATTCAGATTTGTCGGTTGTTTCAGTCGTGCTCCGTCATTACGGTATATCGAGAGATAGAGACGCGAGTGCAGATGTGTGAGGGGGAAGATAAGCGTGTTTAACAGGCATACGCCAAAGTTGGCGGAGCGCCTTTGTAATTGCAGCGCGACGCGAGAGGCGTGAGGAACAGGGAAACGGATAACGATACTCCACGTCGATTATCTCGACAGTTTTACGCCGGGACCAGGTGCAACGTGACGCGCGAGTACTATTACATTACACACATTTGCTCGTATCGTCTGGCATAAGTCGCGCATAAAATGAGCGCTTTGTCGCGAGGGCGAAGGCTTCGCTCGGCACGGAAATATTCTGTACGGCAGCACTTTTGTCTGCCTTGTCCACAAAAAAAAAAGAGGAAAAAGGAGAGAAAAACGACAGATTGTAAGATTGTGGCGCAACGAGCGTAACAAGTGGCGAAGAACGTAACACGGGCGACTGATTCACCGTGTAATGCGAAACGATAATTTATCTCCTTTAAGTACACGCTATTTCCATGGGCGTTTCTCTTTCCTCTCTTGTACCCGATAATACCGCGACCGCCAAATTGTAACATTGGCTTATAAATACAAATACGGAGTATAAACGCAATTTAAGGACGTTCTGTTAAAATGTAATTCCTCTAATTGTAAGCGTCCTGCACCTATACACGATACAAACGCGTGAAGTACGGATACGGGAGTATAATGCATGCCAATACCAACCTGCTATACCGAAGAGAGTGTAGGAAAGTAGTAGTATAGTTGCGAGGTAAGGCGGAATTTTGCATCCTCTCGCCATGGCAGTGACGACAGAGGGGTTAGCGACGGTGGTGGTCGCGATAGGCGAGGTTCGTGCGAGAGGATGGACGGTCGTCGTCTCGGTTCGATGGACCTCGACTTCGGCATCAACGTCGCCGCTTCCGCGAGACCGCCGATCGTAGAACCGATGAGGATGGAGGCGTTCGAGACATATCTTATCGTCCTCCTTCTCTTCATCGTCGTCATCGTCGTCGTCGTTGTCGTCATCGTTCTCATCCTTCTCGTCTCTCTCGTTATCGCCATCGTCGTCGTCATCATTGCCATCGCCGTCGCTGCCCCCGTCGTTGATGTCCCTTCGATGATGGTATCGCTGACGCGACGACGAATGACGATGACTACGATAACGATGAGGATGGCAGAGGTAAGGAGGCGAATGACAGTGGCCAGCCACGGCGTCGTCGTTGCCGTCGCAGGGAACTTTGCTCCTCGTCACCGTTGAGCTAATCTCCTCGATTGACATCCCACCCGCCTCGCGGCATCCTCTATAGTTGACCTCTCCTTCTTGCGTTTCCTCGGCGGTGCGAGCGACACCACCTGGGCCCGAACTCCGGCGCACGTGCCGCCGCTTCCCTGAAACCAGATACCCGTCCCGGGCGGCCGTTTATAATGTGTTTTATCTCGGGTGAGGACTTCGGGATCTAGCGAGCCCCACCAGGCCCCACCGGGCCCACCAGGCCGATGACAGGCAGGATGGGACGGCTGTTGGGCCGCGGGAGGACTGCTGGATTCGCTTTTCAACGTTAGAGTACGCTCTTTTCGATTCGATCGCTCGTTGTCGCCTTTAATCGTTTCTCGCGGATATCTTTTTTTTTTTTAGAAAAAATTATGCTCGAGAAAGAATGTGAACAAGAGGAAACGAGTAAAGGCGCATTACGATCTTGTGTTTCTATGTATCAAGCGTTGTTATTTATGATTGTTAGAAGAAACAATTGCCTTTTCAAACCCGAGAACCCTATTCTTCCAAGATTTTAATATACCAGATATAATTCCGAGATCCAAAAATTCTTTACGTCAACAAAAATTTTTTGTATTAAAATCGTTGAAGAATTAAATATTTTAATGTATTTCATCATACGATAATACGTTATTGAAAAAAATAAAAAATAAAATTTTTTTCCGTAAAAAGCCTTATATTTTTAGTTGTTTAAAATTTGAGGGAAGTTAAAGATTAAAAAAAAACTTAGCAATCAAATATTGGGTTTATAACAGTAAAGTAGTAAATTAAATAACTGAAAATGTACCAAAAGACCCAAAAAATATACTCAAGGCAACAGTAAAACAGATCGAATATTTATATAAAAGCCACTTAATTGAACCGATGTACCATTATCGGATCGCAATAATAGCTGGACCAAGTTTATAACGGGACTCAATTGATAAGGTCCTATTGCATAAGTGTCTTTAATTTTTTGTTCTTCGTGCAGACATATTATATATATCGCATGTCTGAATTTGTAAAAATGTAAGAAATGACATCCACGGCACGTTCTTCTGCAAATTTCAACGTAAAAGTGCGTTAGCAATCAAGCCTCGTATGCACGCAATTGATATGCGCGAGTTTTCGCAATGAAACTGATAAGAGTGAGATATATGAGATTGTCACATGTTGAAAATTGAATCACATGTGTTACGTTTGCATAAATATAACATCTATGATGCATAATGAAATAATTGATAACTTATATGAAAATGGTGCTGAATCAACTTTGCATAGCAATCAGCGATAAAGCCTTGATAAATTTTAGAATTTATAGAAAAAAAAGCACATATTTCAAATTAATTCATATTCTAATATTTATATTTTAACATATTTTTAATGCAGTAAGGAAATGATCTTTCTCTTTTTTTATTTATATCAATTAATAACTTTATATTTTTAAAATTTTATAATATTCCACTTTTTCTAAACAATTTAATTGAAGCAAAAGAAAACAGATAAACAATTTTTTAAATAGACAAAATCAATGTTTTATAAATGTAAAATAAATTGCGATGGTTAATGGTTTAATTTACAATCTTTTTGTCATCTTTACAAATGATTTTTTTTAAGTTGAGACTTCTAGCAAGGCATTTAATTTTAAATGAGATGAAACTTTAAACACGTTACAAATCATGTTAATTGTAGCATAAATAGTAATGTATCGTTGCATTAAAATGTTATGTGTATTATGGCATTAAAATAATTGACGTTTGTTTACAATTTTATTATCTATTTGAAATTTTTCAACATAATGACAGAACATTTCTGTGGCCAATGTACCGAGCAAAAACCTACGAGGAACGAACATTGCTTTCCTTTAGTGTTTTCTCGTTGTTGAAGCATGTAACCCGAAATTGCGGTAAAGCAATAAATACTCTAAACAAGAAAAAGAAGATATATACCAGGAACAAACTGGTAAGCGCAAATATTTATGCTATATATACACCGTTGCTCATGAAATGACCGAAATTGCAGTACAATGAATTTATGATTTTAATAATAAGAAATTGTCGGCAAATGGCGCGAGCGATATGTCAAGTTTAAAAATTCTACTGCAGAAAAAAGAAAAAAATGCTGGCCTATTTCACTTCTAAACTTGATGCAAATTAGAATAAAAAAATGACATGATGAATGAGTAAAAATAGAAAAGGAAAAAAAGGGTAATTTTTCTTGTATGAGCTCCAACTTCGATCCGACGTGGCCGAGTTAACACGCAACATCAATGCGGTGTTTGCCGAAGATGCGATTAGCGAATGAGTAACATGGTGTGAGTAACATCGAAAAATTTCGATCGGAAGACATGAGCCTTGAATTCGGGATCGTGAAGTTATTAGCGATGAGTAGTAGATTTTATCGGAATTCGATGCACGCCAAACTGTACATGAATTCGCAGAAAAACTAGGCGTGCATTACTCAATTGCTTCCCGTCACTTGCAAGCTATTGAGAAAGTGAAAAAGTCGGATAAATGGGTTCCCCATGAATTAACGGAGAGAAATATAGTAGTGCCGATTGGAAGTTTATTGCAGTTCTCTTTTCGCACAGAAGGGATTCTTTTTTTTTGTGGATTGTAATGCGTGACGAAAAATAGATTCTATGACAATCGTTGAGCTGCTTAAAAGTTTGACAAAGCACTGCATGCCAAAGTAAACTCTTCAAGAAAAATTGACAACCTGTGAGCAGTGTTTCTCTCACCATTTTTTTTTTCAAATGGGACGAAAGACAGTAAGACAGAGAAATATCATGCAGGACATCGGCAAATGCAATGTAAAATTATATATGAGACGACCTACATTAGTCAATACACATCGCGTTATACTACTTTATAACAACGCTCGACCACACGCGTCGCAACAATAGTCATAATATTGAATCAGTTATAATGTGAAATTCTTTCTCATTTATCATTTCGGTCAAAAACGCCTTTAAAATTGATCGCTTCCAGAAATTCAGATTTTATAGTTAGAATAGAAATGAGTTTGTATCACGTTCGGAAAAGCATATTTGCTTATCTCTTAATTTAATAAAATTAAAGTTAATAAAATTTATTTTAGACGTTGCCACAATTTAAAGTTTCACTAAAAAAATGGTACATATATGTGCCATAACTTAATAATATTCATAGTAGTAATAATATTTATAGTAAATAGGGATTATTAATTTAGATTCTTACTCGAATCCGAATTCTTTCCAATCAGTGCACAAATGCTGACTATTAATTATGACTGACTGAATAATGCTAATGTTTTGCAAATGTGTTTCGATGAAATTTATATATGCTGTATATTGATAATTAATTAAAACGTGATACACGCATATTGTATTTGATATTGTATGCAAAGATGTAATAGAAATAAAAACATAAAAATTTTTCGCAGAAGCCATGTGCGCATATTTAATTTTTTTAATTATATATTTATTATATATATAGTAAAGTGTTGGTATATTTATTATATATTTACATATATTTATATATAAAAAAATATATATTAATGGATCTAGAAAACAATTATAGCTGATATCTGATAAAAAAAATATAAAGGTAATATAATTTATCTGAAAGTACATCTAGCGAGATTGATTAGCCCTTATCCTTTATTATTTTTATTATTATCAAATCTCAATCATTTTTTATTTGATAGCTGATTATCGTGCTATATATAGCTATTTATAATAGCCTTGTTCCAATAATAAACGATTGCTGGTGAACACGATAAGTAAATAGATCCAATTTGCTCCTTTTATCCTGAAAAAGATTGTAAAAGTTGCAAGCATGCATATTCCGCTTATCCGAGAGTTACAATTAAGTAGAAAGTCAAGCAATCGGGTCTAAGGCACCGTCGGCGACGCACCTTTTCTCGAAGAATCTTATCGCACGCACGCGTTTCTATCGTGATTCATCACGGCTTCAATTTACGGACGATACCGACTACGTAAATAATAGATGATACCGTTGTATCCTCGTCGTCAGGAGAAAACTATTGAAGTGATTTTCTAAGTATCGCACATACACGCGACGCGTTATTCATGACATGCACGAATGCGAAATCCTACGTCAAAGCATGACGTCAATCGCCGTTCAAATATTCTACCGCCGACCGTGCAGTCACTGTGCGACACTTTTCACGTTCCTTTCAAGGTCCGATACCAGATCGAAAGCCCGTCAAGAGAGACGTCCCGACAGTCGAGTACATTATAGATGAATTAATGCGCGCGCGCGAGAGAGAGAAATATCCGGTATGCAGTTGCGAATGCACCATTACCGCGATATCTTGTTATCTCGCGGAGCCTTTGCTCTCCGTGATGCCGAGCAATTTCTCACGTCGAATGAAAGGAGTGAAAAGGACGCATTTATACATAACGTTACGTTTCCCTTGCGTAGCAGCATAGAACACGAAGCTCATGTTCGGAGGAAATAGACGACGGCGACGGAGAGGGAGAGAGACCGAGATAAAGCGTACTGCCCTAACCAGTAGTGACTTTAAGTACGACCCACGTTCCTTCTAATAATTGGCCATTTCCCTGCCCAGCCGTGTCGCCTCCCGAGCTCAAGTTTCTCCTCGTTTCGACCGACTGGTGAAATAATTCTTAACGCGAATCGCGAATCGCCTTGAATTTAGGTTATTTTCTAATTGCATGCTTTTCAGCGTAACGTCCGCTCACGCTTGCAGACTCTCACGCGCGCTTCAGTCGCGTGAGCGGCGAGTATTATTTTACAACGGGCGATTTTTTTTTGTGTGTGTCTTCATCTCGAAAATATTCATCTCGACTTTGAATTTTAGAGTCTGAAAAACTGAATTCAATTATAAGCTTAATAACGCGAGCAAGGAATCAATCAAAAGTACTGAAAATTCCCTCAATTTGTGGATTGACAATATTAATAACCGACAAAGAAACTCGAGATTAGATTTAAGCAAATAAAAATCATCAATGTTAACCGCCACAAATTTTAATTCTTTACTTCTTGATATTCATTTTTTCTGCTCTCTTTCTTCTTTTCGAACTATTACTGTACCTTTCATTTTACTCAATTATATCGTAATGTTATTCTAGGTTTTATTTCAAAAAAGCTATACAGTGTTTTAAGTTTGTCATTTAGATTGTGTATGTATATGGTGACGTTTAGATACACTTATGTTGTATGTATATGTTGCATTATATGCTTGTACATACATACTAATTGTAAAATAAAAGTAGTACTTTCAAATAGACTCTCGAATCTGAAATGGGTTCAACTCTCTATGAGTTTATATCTCAAAAAAACAAGAGTATTGCTTCCTCCAAGTGGAACCCGGATCAAATATTTTCGAATCTTTTAGGAACTTCATTAAAAATTTTATATTTTTAAAAAATTGAACCACTGTATAAAACGATACTTATTTTACTATATTATTTTTCGATAATTATAAATATTATATTATTAATCTTTAAAATTAAATGTAATAAAAATATAGACTAATTAAACTTAAAAATCTTTTCACATTTATATATTCTTTAAAATAACAACATTTCTAAAGTTCGAGTGCTATTTGTAAAAAAGAGTTTATTTTTTACAAAGTAAGAAAGTACTTATAAATATATTTTGAATTCTGCGGGTAATTTTAAAATTCGGATCTATCTAGTCGGGATAGATTACTTGGCAAGTACAATGAAATATTATTTCTTATAGATATTATTCCAATCACCCAGAAAATGAAACTTGATTATTATATCTGAATTGGATTTTTAAGTGAATGAACTTGATTCTATTCCTAGTCGTGATGAAACTATCTGAAAATGCAGGATGTCGCGTAATGTTGCATCATTGAATAGCTATTTTCAAGATCCTTAAGCTTGCATCAGACTACGGACTGAAATTGAGATTTGATTGGAATTTGACCAATCAGAACAAAGCTGATAAGTAATTCTGTAAACATTGTTCTGACTGATCAAATTCCAATCTAATCTCAATCTCAATTTGTAGTCTGCTTCTGGCCTCAATCTGACTACGGATTGAAATTAAAATTAGATTGGTATTTGACCGATTAGAACAATGTTTACAGAATCACTTCATATTAGGTTTGTTCTGGTCAAATTCCAATCCAATCTCAGTCTCAATCCGTAGTCTGATGCAGGCTTTAAAGACCGTATACATATACGCGCGAGAAATCTTGGGTGTGCCTGGAGTCACGTGTCTTTTGAAAGCTGCAGCTACCGATGGGATGAAGGAAGAAAGACGGGACAGAGAGAGGGGAAGCGGAAATTTTCCGGATAGAGAAGGGTCCCGAATAGCAGCGAGACCGGTCCGGCACCAGCTGCGACTCGTCCAAACACGGAAATTTATAAGTTTCTGAGATATGTCGACGAAGAAACAAGAACGTTCTCGTTCACCGTACTCGGTGAACTCTTAGCTTCGAACAGGACACGGAGAAGCTCGAAGCTCACGGGTCCCGCGATAAAATTCACGCACAACAGCAAGGTTTTTGGTATATCCGCAGTTTTCGAAGTACGAGGCGGAGAAGTGCGCGCAGCCGGTTTCTGCCAGGTGGCTGACGGAATCTACGTTTAACGATACCATCGACAGAAATCGTCGGATCGGAAGCGATCCGTAATTGACATTGGGTTATTATCGCTTTTCACGCTACGTTAATCCGTTAATCTCGATCGATCATCGTTCGCGCGCGTGCCGGAAGAAAACTGTTTGACGATCATTCGTCGTCTCTTTGATTTCCGCGTGATTTTGACAAATACACGGCAAGAACCCTGGAAATAAAGGATATAAATCAAAAAGATCACTTTTATGTTCTTCAACTCTTTCTCTGCCCCCCCACCCCTCTTCTTTCCTCTTTTCTCAATGAGGGGGTAGTAATCGAAACGCGCGTATCGAGAGGAGTGTAAGGGGTCGTGCTGATCGATGGTGTAGATAAAAAAGCAACGCGCTCTCGATAATATAATGCTGGACTAGAGCAGGACGTATCTTTTCCACTCGATAGAGCTCGGGGGCACTCATAGGCGGGGCCATGTGTCTAAAGAAGACGGGATCGCACATGTCCACCTCGTCCACCTCGGGTATTCATGTCGGTATTCATGGCGAGCAGCTGCCGAATGCACTTCAACGCCATTACCTGCTTTTTCGCAACGCTCGCGTCGCGAGGCGATTATATCCCGACCCGGCCCTGGCACGCGCCCGCTTCTACCGCCACCCCCCTGCCCCTTCTTACGTACATCTCCAGTACATATCGTTTCGCGATCGTGTCACATCGGTCGATTAGCTCTTCGTGATATTGCTGGCGATTTTTCGGACGAATTTGTGAAGTCGGCTGCGGATGAAGGACGATCGGAGTGGAACGCGCAATTCTCTTTGCGAGGCGAATACACGTGTGTCGTGTGCAGTCTGTACGTGAAAATGACGTGATTGTCGACTGACGAGTGGGAAAATCGTTTTCCTTCTACTAAAATTCGATATATTTAGAAAATATTGTAAAAATATCAAATATGTTCGGAGTAAAGTATCATTAATTGCTCGGAATAATATACAGAAGCGTAACTTGAACAGCCTACGGGAGAGGAGAGGCTGTAGAACGCACTTTTTAACTTTAACACGCTACGATACACGCTTATCGTCAAATGATATAAATAGCCGAAAAAAAAAAAAAAAAACGGTAATCGGACAAGATTGACGAATCGCTGAAAAATGCACGATACGTCACTCACATTCGCACGATTGCGTCAAAGCCGGTTACCGTGCGATAATTACTTCCGGATTTCACTATATTCTCACGCAAATGTTTCTGTCCGCCGCATACGGTATTAAATCCGAAAGCTGGAAACCGTACGCCATTCAGTAAATCGAACAAAGTTTTCTGCGGATGTGGAAGTGGATCTCAATGAGATTTCAAATCTTGCCATATACACATCTACCTTCCACCCCTCTCCACCACTCCCACTCAACTCTAATCATAGAGTGAGGGGGAATCGAGGAGGAGAAAGAGAAAGAGAGGGGAAGGAGACAAGGAAATCCCTGAAAACTACCGAATGATAGATTCTTTGATTAATTAAGAAAAAAGTTGTAATGTTTTTGGCTTGTGTTCTCTTTTTTTATCTTGATTATATTATTATATCTTACGTTATATTGTTAGTTGCTAAGAAAGATTAAATATTGTCGAAACGTTCAATTGTTTTTAATATAATCTTCTCAGCAAAAATGTCCTAATATCAAGCTTACGTTATAAATGATTAAAACAGACGAATTTTTTTTCGAAATAAATTTTAAGAAATTAGAAGATTAGATGAAACATTTTTCAGGTAAACTGCGCATAGGTTTGTGTGCATATAACAATTAACAATATTCTATGTTTAATACAATATAACAATTAACAATATTCTCTGTTTAATACAATAATATACACAATCGTTTTATCGAATTATATTTGTTAAATAGCTTTAGCTCTTTGTTCATAGTCGGCTGTAAAATTTTAATTTGACAAGTTATCGATTTATCGGCATAAATTCGCAGAAAAAGAAACCGAATAGTAGAATCGATCTTTCAAATCGGCTTTTAACGGTAATTACGCGCGAGCGAGATCGTAATTACTTCCGAGGGTCGCCGTGTTTATCAGAAAATTTCTTTCGTTCTTCTTTTATTTTTCGTCAATGTAACGTATAATATACAAGGCGGATTTGGAGCAGTCGACTTAACGCGGTGGGCTACGCAAGCTGAGTATCGTTGGCAGCCGGCACATGGTCCGCATCATGCTTTTCGAAGCCGCAGATGGTTCCTCCTGTGCGCGATTATGGTTTTTTTTGTCGTGCATGCCGCGCCCGTACAGGCGGTAAAACACGTGTACCTTCTCGATCATTTTTTTCATCACAAAATTGATCGGTTTACCTGAAAATGCCCGGCGTATGCGACGGTCGTCCTATCATTTACGCGCTACAAAATATAACGCAGCACGCGCCACTTGCTACCATCGCAATTCATAATTCGTATAATCGTAATGTTTATTTGCTTTATTAGCGGTGTCATTTCAAAAATATGTTCAGTCAAAACTGAATACGGACGTATTTATTTTTATTTCAAATTTTTCTTCATCAATATTATTCTCATTTTTTTTACTTTTAAACGATATGTAATATTGGCATCAATATCGGTTTAATCATCATCAATAATAATTGTATTTGTTTAACTATCAAAGTTCCCACGCATTTTAACCTTATATAGAAGAGTATTAAAATTCGACTGAACCATCGCGGCGGCGACTTCAAAGTCGCGCTAATAATAATAACTTACGACTGGCAAAAACATTCTTTTCTAAGTATTTCAATAATCATCACAAAGCGGACGGTAATTGTTTCGGCCGAAAGAGAACCACGGGAACCAAAACTGATAAACGGGAGCAGAGAGAGGATGAGACTTCGGTCGGTCTGCTATAATAACGATAGCCACAGCTGTGCTATGGGCGAAAGTAAGATATTCCGGTGTGATGTAGGTAACTTGCCCATGCTTTCCATTTCAGCTATTTTTCACAATACAAACAATGCAAATGACGGCGATCGCAGACTCATAAAGCAATCAAATTTCCAATTTCGCGTTGAAGTTGTTTGCCGGAATTCCTGTGCTTTTAGAAAGGTCAATTTCTCGTCATTTGTCATCGGATTGACTTTTATGAACTTGTCACTGTTTTTAAAATAGTTTCTTGTTTGCATTTCTAACTATAATGAAATTATAATGGAATTTTGAAGAAATAATCGCGCTTAGTTATAAAGTAAAGAAAATCTGATACATTTCAGAATCATGCGTGGCTGTAATAAAGCTTTTTTGAATTTCAATGAATTTGAGATATTTTATTTAGAAATTTAGATAGACTTAAAAGATGCTCAAATTTCATCTTTAGTAAATTGTCTAAAATGCCATAACTTTTAAATTATACGATTACACAAACAAAATTTATTATAATTAAATAATTATCTATAAGTTCTGAATTATGTATCAATAACTGTAATTTACAGCTAAAAATTATTTTAAACCAAACAAGGTGTTTTTTTAGTAATCCAAACACATTAAATAAAATTGTTCAAAACTGCTCGACTGAGAAAATGTATGTGTAATAAATTTACAAGAAACAAGAATTATTTACTGACAAATCAAATTAGATTTATAATTGAACGGAAAAAAACAGAAAATTATGGAAAGGTTTGGTCGGTATAAACGCATATCTGCTAAATATTACTGTGGTACAATCAGCCTGAAATAATTGGACGGTAGAAAGATTAAAGAGAGAACTCCCTAAAAACTCGATTCTCTCTGTGAACCAAGCGAGAATGTAAACGGTGTCCTATCTTTTCAAAAGGTTCGCAATTTTTTACATTAAATGTTAAGAAGTACTCAACTCAGTATTTCGTAATAAAAGAGATTTATAATTTCGCAATTTAATAATTATCTAGAATCATATTTTGAAACTTTGTTTTTATATTATATTTCTCTTCTATTCCTTTTGCACATACTGAATCTTTCGAATTCACCCGAATATTTTTATACGTAACTCTGATAAAAATATATACCTGTCGACAAATTTTTCCAAGAGAATGCCAAATATCGTAGAAAACAATTGTAAAATAAAAATTCAATCTGCCTGATAAATTGCAAAAAATATAAATGTTTAAATAATAAGAAATTCCCAATAGCGATTTAAAATTTTCGCCAGGTTTCATTGAAGTTAGCGTATTTCAAGGGGTAAATATGAAAACCGCGCCAAATATCGATTCTCAATAAAATCGAAATGGTGGGTGTGTGCTGATACGGAAGCCTGAAAAATGTTGGAATTTTTCAGCAGTTGAGTATGGGGAATCATAACCCGATGGGTGACTGCTGGAGAATTTACACGATAATGTGAAAGTAAAAATGAAGGATTTAAGTATTAATTTTTATATTAACATGCATAATTCATTCGAAATCGAAACGCGGCCAACGACGAAAGTTTGTATAACGTTACAGATTCCTATCGCGGAGAAAAAAAATTTGTTTTTGTAGGAAAAAATCGTGATAGTCAATTCTGCGACAATGTAAAATGTTATCACAAATTGTTAATGCAATTTTTTTTCCCCTCTCCGACCTTAACTCGTTCTCTATTAATATTTCGCGAAAGTGTGCATTTATTATGTGTTTATTGTGCGGGTAGAAATGACAAATAAGAATGAGATGAAATATCGTAAAACGCTTAGCGCGCGGAATTTATGGATAGAAAAAAAGAGATGCGAGTCGGGACGACCCAAGCCGAAACGGTTGGCCCCTTAAGGAGGGAGTAAAGGGGCAGGCAGAGGGTGGTCTCGTCCTATGCCACACGAAACACCTGGCTTTTCTATGTCTGTCCATACTCTCGCCCTCTATCGTCTCGTGCCTCCCGATCTTTGTCATATTATCCCAAACTGCACCGGCACCCTCCTGTGTGTGCCCATCCGCCTTCCCAATGGCGTCTTTACACATCAAGCGGCTCGTTATGCGCTGTTATGAGGCAAATATCCATATCTGACAGAGTACTACTCAATTAATCCGGCTGACGGAAACGGATTGATAAAGTAGTCGGAGCGGCTCTACATTTTCTACCCACTGCGTTCGAATGCAGTTGATATTTTATAGGAAAAAAAAAATATATATAATACTCCGTCAGAATATCGAATGATTCTAATTAATATATCGCTGATCGACGTATTATACTTTTAAAAAACAATCGAATGAGCACACATTTCTGATATTTGTGCAACATTACGGACTGCAGAAACAATACATTTTTACACATAATATCTTACAAATACACATAATTATCTTACAATCTTATACATCTCGATTTTGATAAATGCATTTTAATCGCGTTCGCTTTGAGATGGATACCGATGCAGTTT
>VBVQ01001183.1:0-13611 GCA_011636635.1 Tetramorium simillimum
AACGGGGGGAGTCGCTTCCGGGGGGGGAGGAGGAAGCCGACATCGTAAATCCATCCGCGCTCGCGCTTACTTGCGCCGCACCGCCGTGGATTTTTTCGGCATTACGACCGACGTATATTTTATCAAGTAGCGCGGCGCGGCGCGGCGCACGGTGGGCGCGAGAGGGGAGGGTTCTCTATGCATTTTTCATAGTCATTTGGATGTATGCGCGATATTAAACGACACAGAATTTACGGCGGTATAAATGCCGGGCGTCGGCGCCCGGCGCCTGATGGTTGATTTTTTTATTAAGATTTAATAGCCCCCGGTGCTTGGCGCGAAAATTTTCACGGTTCTTTAATTTATCAGGAGATAAGTAAGAATAATGTCGCGCGCGCGCGCGCGAGAGGGAACTGCGCTTTCGAAATCTCCTGTAAATTATCGAACTACCTGACGCTACGACACTACGAGCGCCGATGACTTGTCCCAATTAGGTGCTCCGCAAGGCTCTTACGTTTTTAATAGCCCGGAGTATTTAATATATCGGGTGTTCGATGCGTAAATTCTGTTTTCCATTGTGAACTATATTTAGTCGAAATTATTGGCGCCACGGACAAGCCTAAATTTAGAGTCATTCAAATGACAGGAATGTTATCAGTAGAGGCATATCGATTAATTATCCGATTTCCGACAGTACCGGGTAACAATAGTTGCCAGATAGGACGGATGGGATAGAATTACACACCGAAACAAAACCCTTCACCTCCATTAGAATACGTATGAAATGGTGAGAGACTCGCGTAGTGAGGTTCTGGCAATTTGAATATAAATGAGCGCGAAAAATGCCACGAAATCAATCAATCAATTAATCGATCAATTAATCAATAAATATGCTATTAATTAGTAATTTTAGCAACTAAGGTGCAATCAAAGCAACTGATTCGTAGATACATTCTGTCATTAACACAGAAGGGTCAGAAAGATTTCGAGTTACTTGGAGAAATATTTTAAATTATATTTTATGGTGTATTTTAGTGCAATTGATTGAATAAAGGTAATTAAATTAATTTTCCAAGTTAATCCAGATATCTAGCTGTTAAATTTAAATTTATATTTAAACTATCCGTCGTTGTCGAAGAGCACGGCAATAAAAATATAATTTTTAATAAAAAACTTCTCATACTTAAAAAGATAGAGTCCAAAAAGGATTAAATTTCAAATTGAGCTGACAAATCTAATCAAGATCCCTTCCCTCTTTTGCTAAAACTAAAAGAATCCGAATCTAAACCTGAACGAGCTTAAGAAACTTCATATAGATTCCTATTATTATAGTTTCGAAATCGATTTCCCAAACTATAAATAAATCCGATTCTCGTTACGAGATTTCAGTTAATAATTAAAAGTTAAATCGCGGTATCTTTTCGATTGCAATTAATTGCATAAACAGGTCCAAATTCTGGGTAAAGTATTTGAATATATTGGCCCAAACACGGGCATCCTAATATATTTCATCGACTCGTGAAAATTATTTAACCAAAGTATACCATATATAAATTTTAGAAATAAAAGTCTGGCTTTATATAAAAAAAAAACTTTTAGATCATATCGAGTGTAAATAATTTTTTATTGATATCGTGGTCATAAAGCACAGAAAAGAAAATGGATGGAAAATTGAAAAAAAAATATTCCAATCACACAGTCCAATATTATATCGAATATACGTCACATCAGTGAAATCTTTTGAATTCTGTAAATACTCGTAGTATAAAAATGTACAATATATACATACATAAGTTTTCTATGGACATGTTCTTCCTTCTTCATGTTCTTCCAGAACACATGCATCTCGACCTTGTTAGAGTCAATAATTCCCGCGCCACGTTTCTACGTCTTTATCTGGTAAACTTTGGAAATTGGAATCTACATTCAGGAAACGTGCCCCCGTAAAAGCCCATGCGATAAGATAACATCTTCCCCCATGACATGCAGAATTTAGAGACTGTGTCGCCGCGCTACGGACAAGACGCGGCGGGATAAAGTCTCGTAAAGCGCGTCGCATCGCGAACTTTTGCGGAAACTTGCCGTTTCCACGTCCGCGGGTAGTTAAAGTTTGGTCGATAGCACGGAAAGCTATTTACGAATACGCTCTCCTCTCGTCGGTCGACCGCGGCGGTGCCTTCGCCCTCGATCGTGCCAGGTGCGCTTCCTCCCCCTCCCCCCCCCCGTTTCTGCGCTCCTCCGACGGCACCGCTTCCGTGAAAGTACCAGCTTTTGACAGGAATTTAATAACTTTTATGAAGCCCGGCGGTGGCCCATTAACGCTTATCGTGGCTTACCAGCGTCCGCCTTTTTCCACGCGGGCGGTCCCTCTGTAAAAATGCATCACCGTGGCCGTCCCCTGTCTCTCTCGCGGCTTCCACCTCGGAGCTTCCACTCTCTTCCGACCGAGGGCAACATCTCGGAACCGCCGTCGCGGCGACGTTTCCCCAGCTCGGGAAGGCGCACGTTGTCCGCGCTGTCTGAATTACACGGCCCTTGTGTACGTAACAGAAACAATTATGTCCTCACGCTCGCGTGCGCAAAAAGCGCTGTGCAGAGAGCGCGGACTGACGTGCGGTAGTCATTACCGTGTGTGCAATTTGACGCGTGTACGTTGCGCGAGTCGGGCGGAAACGGAGCTAATGTCCTTTAAAACGCGTTCCCAAGTTTCCGCGCCGATTTAACGGTGGAAACTCCGGTGGAAATGAATTCGTTGGTATTCCCTAAAGCCGGCTAAAGTTTCCCCGAAATTGCCGCGCCCGTGATGCAGGTATTGATGTTTCGATCGGAGAAAAGCTCGCGGAGCATCGAAAACACGTGTTGATAGAATCAAGGAGCGAGCTCAGACGAGCGGGAGTCAGCGAGTTTCGGTTGCGCGGACGGAGTCCTGTTTTGGCAAATACTGTCAAATTTGCTGACAAGCGCAGTTACCGAGTTAGCGTACTTGGCTCGAAATGTGCAACACGATCCGGGGAAATCCAATCTCTCGAGGATTTGTAAAATTATCTTCTCTCTCTTTTTTTTTATTTGGCAAAAATTAACTTTCGCGACAACGTCGCTGTGTTCATGAAAAAAAAAAAAAACCCGATATCGACAGGATAAAACTAAATTAACAACAAGCGCGGAGAGGTCGGATTTGTTTGAGTAAAATATGATATATCAGCTTATCGCTGACGTTTTGAACGTTTTTGATGAAAATATCGATGGGACGGAATAAAAATGTTCTTCAACGCGCGGTGCTTTGCCGGTAACAAATGAAATTGACTGCACAATCGCAACGGCACGTCGCATACGCAATGTCAATGACACAGTGCGCCATGTGTCTTCTGTCACTTGATAGCGTTGCGAAACTGGATAACGGGGGATAACCTACTCTCCTATTTACCAACAAAGTCGCGCCCGCTGTTCATTGTAAGTCGATCGACACAGACGTGTAAGCAATCGATAAATTCCAGTCGCAACTGTTACAGTGTAGCTCGATATCGCGCGGTATCTCTCGCGGATAAACGAAATGTAGCGGAAGCGGCGGCCTTTTACCATTGCTCGCGTCGAGTTAATTTTACGCATAATATAGTCACGGCAACCATCCGTCCTGTATTACAGAGGACAGTCCTTTATTTTAGATCTGTGTCCTTCAAATTTATTTTTCCCCCGAAAACTCACTTTTGTTCTTTAATTCTGAAAAGTTCTATAAAGTGTCCTATATTTTCAGTCTTTACCACCTTTGTATATTTCGTGTGATGTTTAAATAAAGATGCGTTTCTTTTTTTTATAGACAATTGTTTCGGTCTACAACATTTTACTTTTTTTTCTCGTATAAATATATATTCAGGGAAAAAATACTAATGATAACAATAAATTTATACCGCACCTGTTTGTGGAAGAAGGGCAAACGCGGCGGTGTTCTTTATTTTTCTCAAAGAAATATGGCCACCGTAAATATTAGCAGAGATATCATCTCCGCGTAGAGATCTGCTCGAATAACAAAAATGAACGACACAAATGCGTTGTATTAATACGAAATCGCAGCGGGAAGAAGTTTCACTTGCGCCGAGCGTTATCGGCGCCGTCCGATTCCACGATTATATCCTCCGGAGTTACAACTTCCATTACGAATCGCTTACGATCGAACGTAAACCGACGTGCGTCGGGGAGAGCTGTACGCTCCCCATAATTGGTTACAGCCGCAAGGATTATATTGCGAACAGGCGTCCCATATCTCGTGATTATGGTAATAAAGTTCGCGGGCGTTGTCACCCGTAGGTATATCCATAAAACACGATTTAGAGCCGTGATGTCCGGCCGTGATTACTTTTCGAATAACCGCTGTCGTTCTCGTACGTTGCCGTTAAGGGACATTTCGCATTCATAGCCGACGGATATCTCGAATTGATAATTCTCCGTCTTTTTTAATACCTCCCTCCCGCCAAGAAAACCCTGCGATTTAATATCTTCCGTTTAATGTCGAACGTCATACGAATCTACGCGTCGTCAATCTTGGCGGGTAAACGCTAACGACAATGGAAGCACCTCGCAGCCTACCTGGTGTACCGAAAGCGCACTGGCACCTCGCATTTGTCGTCTGTCCTCGAGGAAGGAAGTGAAAAGTCTCCCAGGGATGCATTTCCTTATTGACCGCCGCCGATAAATAACGTTTCCCCGAAGCGCGAGGTCTCTCTCCCTCGCCCGCCATGTATTATTCATTAAGAAACTCGCAGGAGAATGCCGCCGCCGCCTAATAACATAATTGCAACACTGCACCGCCTCGCCGATAGAAACGTTCACCGTCTTCCACGTTTCTGCGCGGGAGAGTCGGCGAAGGTTTCCGTAAAGCGAGAGATCGCTTATCAGAATTACATTTCCCCGAGCCTCAACGGCAATGAACGACATAACGTAGCGACAATGATACGAATCGGCGATCAAATTGGAGGAAATCGCGAATGAAGAAGCGATTGTCGATCGACGACGCCGCGAAGCGCAACGACATCGATTTCCAAAGGGACGCTGCAGAAACGTTCGCAGCGAAACGCATTATGCGGACACATTATCAACTTATCTATTTATTGAAAGGTCAATAGCTGTCTGGCTGCACACACACACACACGGCGCGCCCGCGCGGCACAGCAGATTGCGTTTGTATCAGGTACGTGCGGTCAAAGCTTAGCGCAGGCAACGATTGTACCTCGCCGCCGTGTGTCGCCGCCACCCTCCGCTGATAAGCGGCCGACAAACACGTAGGGACATATATTCGTATCGTTTCCAATCGACAGAGGTGTCAAGCGGCGACAATATATTGTATTCGTACGGCCACCACGCACGAGGGCGGCCGCATAAACGCGTGACAGTCGCGCGGTTCAACGACATTTCGTGTCGATGAATGTAAATACCGGAGAGACAAACACGGATCGCCCGGGCATATTTTATACACCGCGCGCCGCAATATTTCTTATAATCTTACGACAGCGTCGGGCCTGCCACCGCCCGCGATCATGCGACGACCCCGCGCTGTCTCTCCGCGCGGCGCATTTACTCGTCGATCAAATTCACATTTTTATGCATGTACACACGTACGCCGCGTAATCCTCCTTTCGTAAACGTTGGAGCGGGATTTCAGATCGTTCTTGAAGTTCGATAACAGTTACTCCGTTTTTTTAAATTCAACTTGAGGAGGAAAACAATTTAGTTAATTTAGTTTGGAAGAAAAGATTGATTATAATCGGCTACAATAATCCGGTCTTGATAAGAGTTTCCGAGAACCTTGCAGGCGAAATAGTTTCAACTAAATATATAGGTTATTGCGACAAAATCATAATGCTATAAAAAATAAAGTGATCATAATTATTTTCAACCGTTTTGTTATTGTTATTATATTTGGTAATAATAACTGAGTATTTCAAAAATTGCATTACCGAGCGCTTTATAAGTTTACTTAGAATTTTTTTGAAGTATTTTATATATAAAATATATTCGGAAGATAAGAAATATTTTCATACGCGATTAAAAGAAAAATTAACAGCAAATTTTTTTTTTTCAGTATTTCATATACAGAATATATTCGGAAGGTAAGAAATATTTTCACACGTGGTTAAAAGAAAACCAGCGAAATGCACGAATGTACGGCGGCCGATTGGAAAAGGCTGAGATCTTTAATGTGTAATTTGCACGAAAATTTGCGCATCCGGCCGCGAATTAATCAGCCGGATACTCGTAATACGTGCCCGCTTAACGTAAAGTACATTGCCCGTATAGTAATTACGGACACACCGCAATGGAAAATATATCGCCGGCGGCTATACGTGTAATCTAGATATATGACAGTCTCAGATAATTCTACCTAGCGATCCATATACGGGGCAATTAATTACTTCTTAGCGCACACTTGCCAGAAGCACGCGTAGTTGTTCCGCAATTAATTCCGACTCGCGGAAAAGAGAGCCCCGCTGCGGGCGGGGCTTTATCTTCCGAAAGCGACGTGTTCTCGAATGTGTAAAATTTTATTTCGTAGATAATATGCACCGCTGCCAAATATACGTCATCCAGTCCCGGACGGTTAAAGTAGTCAAAGTTAGAGTAACGGATGGAATCTCGGGTTGTTTTGCAACGTTCACCGAAACAAAATTCTAGTCAAAAACGGACGAATCAGAGAATCTCGTAGGATTGGCCAAACATTCCGGTTATTATAACAGGAATTCTGGTTATTACAAGTTACAAAGTTGAATTCTATTATAATAATCAGAATATTTAATCGATCCTGTAAGATTTTTCTGACTCGTCCATTTTTAACTAGAATTTTCTTTTCAGTGTAAACGTACTACATATTTATATTCGTGCAATCGCACTGGTTACAATAGACGGTTTTCTCATTTGTAAATCAATTAATTAGTCGGTACATCAATAATTTCCTGTTAAATTAATAAACGCAATTACGAAAGTCTCTTTCATCATTTCGACACCTGCCCGGACGAAAGGTTTCTGCAGTCGGCGGGGAAAGATTTAATTCAAGATCCGCGGGGGCATTATCAGTATCGCCGTCCTCCAATATCATCTGACCGCAAAAAGAAGAAGGGCGGGGACGGGAATGGATTTGCCTCGTTTGCATATCGCAGGTGCAAACCATCCGGTCGTGTATCCACGGGGCACGACGCGTGTGCCGTGTGTACGTGCATGCGCCAACGGGGGAGAACACGGAGGAGATCCCCGCCCCGCGATCTCCAATAATATTGCATTACCTACTCCCGCGCCGTCATCGTCGTAGGGGATAGGTGGTCGGCCGGTAAGGCCAGCGCGCGAAAAGCGAGAAGAGAGCTTATCTCGCTGGTACATACGCGGGAAAGGCGGTTCGCCCTCGGGAGGGGGCGGGGTGGCGACCCCGATATCCCGACGCTCACCGAGGACTCGAAAAATATTCTCGCCCGTGGGGACGCATCTCGCGCGCGAATCTCGCTTTATGTGCAATCGCGCCGCGCGTTCGTGTCCGCGCACACCTCGTCGACGATTGCCGACACGTTCTATATAATGCCGGGGACTCTTGCCTTTCCTTTCACATGTGGATTTTTTTTTCCAACGATTCCGAGTCGATCTCTTTCTCTCTCTCTCTCTCTTGTAAAATTGCTAAGCAGTGCTTCTCAAATCGTGCTGAGAGAAAAATGTGGTTTCTTTTGGCCTCGGTCACAATTTTGTAATATTTCCAACAATAAATATGATTAACTTAACTGTATGCATTATTATGTTAACTGTAATTGTTGTTAGAAATATTATAAAATTGTGGTTGGTCCAAAATGTAAGGGATTTTGTAATAAAGGAGGCCGGGAAACGATTAGTATGGCGTTTATTAAGATTTTGGGCACGTCGGTGGTCGGCTGCCGCGCGAGATCTGACCTGTGGCAAGCTCTGAGCTAGACTGGGGAAAAATCGTTCGGCCGTCTTATATTAACGATCGGATTGTTTTAACTTTGCCGCCTCCGATTGTTGAGACTTCGGCGTTCCGTTTGGTTCGCGTTCTATCGATGCCGCGTTTGGTCGGAAAAATCAAAGAGCGAAAGGACAAAACGAATGAGAAACAAAATCATGCGGATCCGGCGCGACATCGGCGGTTATCCTTGACGGCGTCTTCTAAAGCGCTACAAAAAGTAACTCTATTTTTCTCTCACACTTTTGGATCAACCATAATCCTATAATATTTCCAACAATAAATATGATTAACTTAACTGTATGCATTATTACGTTAACCATAACTATCGTTAGAAATGTTATAAAATTGTGGTTGAGGCCAAAAGTAACTTATTTTTCTCACACTGAGAGAAATCTCTATAACTGTGAAAGTAATTAAATTTTATAACGAAAAGTAACTGTATTTTTCTCTCACCCTCTCAGTGCGGGAGAAATATATAGCTACTTTTGGCCTCAGTCATAACTTTATAATATTCCCAACAATAAACATGATTAACTAAACTATGTGCATCATTATGTTAATCATAATTCTCGTTAGAAATATTTTAAAACTGTGGTCGAGGTCAAAAGTGTCTAACTATATTTTTCTCTCACAGTCAGCGTAAGCAACGGAGAAAGATTTCGCTGAAATCGCGCGGGACTGCGTGAACTGTTGGATAAATTTCCACGGCGGCGAACGCTTGCCACGCACAATTTGAATCGACGTTACTCGAGGGCTTTAGATCTCTCCCGAAAAAAATTCGAGGTCACGAAAATACACGCGACACCCTGGTATTACCATGGATACCTGTTTTCTTTTTATAGTCGTATATCGATCGTACACCCAGCACTCCATTTTAATAGTTGGAATATCTCGACTTCCAGTCTACTGTTGGAACGGAATTAGTTCGTTGATGTGGGACGTGGCTGAACCCAAAATCGCGGCTATATTAGAAACTGTAATATGTCGCAGTAGGACTGTAGACTCCGACACTACTAACGCTCGCCGTGCGCTTTCGGCAAGCGTAAATTGCGATTTCCAGAGATTACCGGGGAAGAGAGGGTGTGTCAATATGTTACGAGCCACGGAATATAGAGCCGTAAGTTGAGAGTTTTTACAACTCGTGATTGCGATTTGTAAAAATCACCTCTGAACGGTAAAGCAACATTTTAAATAATTAATCAAATGTAATTGTCAAGGAATAGATGAGGCCAAACGAGCGATTGAAAAACAATATTGAAGCTGATTTAAATTTATTCCAAAACAGATAATTGATAATAAATCAACGCGGTTATTACAAATTAGATAATTAATAACAAGTCAACGCGGAACGTTTCGACCGCACCGAGTCCTCTTCAGCCATGAAATTACAATTAGAGTACCGTAAAAAATTAGAAATATTCAATCATGAATATCACGTAACTTTTTAATATAACTATTAATTTTTCAAATATATTTGTGTAACAACGAAGATATCTATCGGCAGAATTTTGCCGGTAGAGAATGAGCGATTTCACGAAAAAGTGAGAGCGGAGGTGCGATTTTTCCGAGTTTCGAAACTGAATTTATCTCGCCTTCTCAGATCGCCTAAGATAGCAGCCGCCGTCTCATGACAAAGCGAGTTGTTTAAGCCAAACGAAGCGGAGGACACGTCTCTCGTTCAACCGAGGCGGTATGTCCCCCGAAGTGCGAAAGCTATACACCTTTTTTTAGCGATCCCCGCCGTCTTTTCTCGACGACACTCCGCTCTCTTGTTCGCCCCTTGATGCGGGATCGGGGACCGGGGCGTATAAGACGTCATTTCCGGGTTTGACAGCTTCGCATAAATTACATGCCGCGTTGTGCGCGCGTGTGTCGCCGGCGGCGAAGATGGGTAGCCCAGTTTATTCACGGCGGGTCAAATGCATCGCGGCGGAGGAGATGCAGGAGGAGAAGCAGCCCCGAGTGTGGGAGACGGAAGAGAGCGCATCGCGCGCCTGGATTCAGTTTTTCACTTTTTCGCCGCGATAAAACCGGCGGCGTCCTCCGATAACGCGGAAGCTTTCATAATCTTGCGGGAAATGCCTCTTATACTTGGCAAACTCGATTCCTTCTACGCGCACGCGAGACGGGGACGCGGCTCGATCGCTGAAATCAGTTTGCGTCCGGACGAGCGGACGATTACGGCCGATTAGAATACATGTTTTCATTGAAAAAGAATTCCGGCTGAGAACCGACGAGTCGGAAAATCTTGTAGAATTGATTAAAAAATTCCGGTTATTATAAGTTACGAAGCTGATTTCTATTATAATAACCGGAGTATTTGATCGATCCTACAAGATTTTCCGAATCGCCCGTTTTCAACCAGAATTTGTTTTCAGTGTTGGGAATTTATTTTATAAACGCAAAAAGATGTATATATTTGAAAGGTTTGTTTCAACCAAATGTATTAATAATCTTTGAAGAATTATTTTTTTAGTGCGATAGCTACAGATGGAGGCTTAAACAAATTTATAGCGAGCTTATGAGATCTAAAAATATCATAAATATATTACGGCATTACTTTAATGACCATTTGCGATAGAAATATTAATGAGCTAATTTGTTTGCTATGAATTTCGTAATATCTTGTAATGTAAGACAAAATTAGATGTACGGTGTGAAAATAAATGTCTCGCGTGAGAATGTGAAATGCACAGGGCGAAACATTTATCAAGAATAATATTTTATCTAAACAACGAACGATTAAGTTACATTCCCGCCCTTTTTAATCTCCTGTTTCGATAAAGCTCTCTCATAATTCGGCAACTCGTCTAATCCTACAATGTTTATACATCGTATTTTAGCCGATTTTCCATTCATGCCGGATCAAGTGATTTAATATTAAAAAGTATAATGAAATATTTAATTCGTAATATTGAATTTATAGTATTGGGTTGCAAAAATACGATATTTATTTATTAATATTTATCAATCGCCCCATAACAGTTGTACTGATAATCGACTAAATGTAAACAAGAAACTCGATGTCGGTCAGCGATGACCGTCATGAATATGTTAAACTTGACTATTTGCAAATAAGCTTGCTTGAAAATAAATTTTAAAGTCCGGAAATATAAACTTTTGAGCAGGTACGTAATAATAAAAATGAGTGATAAAATTCTCGTGAGTGCAAAAATATAAAACCAATTACAAACACGAGCGTCTGGTCCTTTTCGAAAACTGCGAGCGTCAAAAATAAGCACCTCGTTCATTTTTTCAAGAAAAAGATTCAGGAAACATGAGTGTTTAGAGGTATCTAAAATCTAAGTAAAAATTGAAATCTACGATATCTGGAGAAACCTAATTCACGATTGCGAGAGGTCCTTTCTACGAGCCGGGCAAGACTCAAGAAATTTACCATTTCAGGAAACTGAGAGTCTCAGAGCCAGAGAGACGAAAATAACCTGGACTTTAAGAAGAAGAAGTCTAGAAACCAGACAAATCGAGATTGCAGTTTCCAGGGAAGCGGAGAGAGCGATGAGGCTCCTCGAGGATGCTCTTAGCGGGCGCACCGATGCAATAACTTTCGTTACATTTTTGAGGGGATAATTGTACCTCCGAACTGTCTGGGCGGTTGTTCGCTGTCGCGACGGGATCGTTTAAGGGCCGACAATACACCGTTGAAAAGGACGGTGGCTTTTCACAAGCAGACGACCAGACCGCGATATAAGAGCCCCTTAGGTTCACCAAAACTTTGTACTCCGGGATAATGGCGCGTCTGAATAATGAGATAGATAAGTGACGTAATTTGTCATTCGTGGAAATAATCGGTTAACTCGAGTGAACGAAAGAACTCGTTGTTGAGGAAAGAACTCTCACTTTTCTCGAGAAGAAAGGATTTGGAAAGAGACGATTTGGGTGCAGCGCGGATTTATTATTATTAATTATTACTTGCGGCAAAAAAATGATAATTTTCTTCAAGAGCCATCGGCATTTACGGATTAGTACGAGTAGAAGAAAAATACAGCTGAAGTGAGGAGCCTGCGTAGAAACTTCTTGTCGATGTTTAAAGATCGAATTCTTTTCGCAAACTTTGTAATTCAATTTTAGTGTTACGATTTGAAGGCAATCGTTGTTCCCTCGGTGAAGAGATACATCGAAAATGTTATTTATGACTGTAAGTGCGAAGGAGGAGGAAGATGGAGAAAGACGGAGTAAGAATATCGGCGATTACCGAGGGAGACCTTGTTATAAAGGTCTTTATAAAGAGGCCTTTGTGAAATATGACGGGGAGCTAAACAGATCTTGCATAAGCAGTCCCGAGCCAACTATTTTATTTTTCTTGTCACGCTCCGCTTGATTACCTCATTTTAACAATACAGAGAGACCATCAAATCCCTTATTCCCTAACATCGATACCGTAACACAGTACACTGAGAGAGAAAAATATAATTACGTTTGAACCCGACCGTAATTTTATAATATTTCTAACGATAAATACGATCAGCTTAACTGTCTGCATTATTATGTTAACCATAATTATCATTAGAAATAGTATAAAATTGTGGCTGGGGTCCAAGAGTAACATATATTTCTCTTTCAGTGTAATAATCTAAATATATATCTAACAATAAATATATAACCGTAATATGTATAATAACATAAAATGATGGATTAATATGCAATATTAATGACACTATCTTTTAGATATAATTTGAATTGTATGAACGCGCAGAAACATATTGAATATTATGTAACATTAATCCTTTTTCGTTTATGAACATAATTATAAATTAAACTAAATTTCTAAAGTAATAATTAAATATGTAATAGTATAACAAAAAGTTATACCTTCAATACATAAACTTTTATAACACGACACGGCAATAATGAGGCTCGGCCGATGCACGAAACATATTTCTTGCATAATTTGTTACAAATCTAGGTGCGCAAGTCATGTCGATGATCAGTTTATTCACTCGGACAGAATTGATTTGGTCTGTGAAAATAGGTCTCTTCTTACAAGGGAACATTTTTAGGTGTAAATAATTGATCTTGATGAAACTTGGAGGTGTGTAGAAAGGTCAATAGTTCAACGTATGTTTTCTTTTTTGCCCAAACTGCTTTTCTTGGTTACTAGGAGACACTGAATTTTCAATGAATATTAACCAATATCACATTAAATGCTCCTTAAAAAATTTAAAAACCTTCTCAAAATTGATTAAATGAAAAAATAAAATCATCAAAGAGTTCTAAGTGTTCTCCGTGACTGAACGTCAACGAATTCGATCGTAAATAAGTCGAATATTTAAATCCTAAGTCGAAATTTTTATCGAGTCGAATATTTAAATCCCGAAGTCGAAATACAGAGAAATATGCAAGGATACTATAAACATTTTCGAGGTTTTGAGTATTTGGAACTCTGAACCTTCTGAATATTGCTTTTCTGATTAAAACACAGCTTCATCAATATTTTAAAGTAGAACTACGTCTTTCTTGGCAGTATGAATGCAACGAAACCGTGTCACATGTGTACAATTTAAATACTTACATTTTTTAATAGGAAATCGTATGCCAAAATTTCGGAATTTCGGTCCACATACATTATTAGAGGAGAGACTGTTATTGTAAATAATACTGTTAATGTTTTAGTTTTAATTTTTAGGAAGCATTTAATGCGATATTGATTAGTATTCATTAAA
>VBVQ01001183.1:13621-38931 GCA_011636635.1 Tetramorium simillimum
CTATAAACAAGAGTATTTAAGATAGAAAAAAGTATTTTTTACTTTATTGAAAGAGGAATATGTTTGCTGTAAAACAGGAAGCTATGAATATGAGATTACAGGAAAAGCCACTTTGAACGTAAAATACTTTTTTTTGGGTGTAAAAATGTTCCCTTGTCAACCAGTTATTGTCATTATTATTTTCGAAATCATATAAAGCTGGTTATCGAGAACCACAACTGTGCCAGTTTCGCTGTTTTTGCGATATCTCATTTAACAATAATATGACACAGGTCAGGAATATAAGATAACGCTCTTAATATTGCAAATATCTGTTCGGCGAGGAAATAGCGTCGTATCGCTTTATAAAGGCCCGCAAATAACTTTCGTTGATAACACTCTGAATTTAACGAACGGAGTTTCCGCTTTAAATCTTGTAAATGTCCTTTAAATTCTGCTGTAACGCGAATATATATATATTTATACCGTAATTAGCTGATATTTCAAGATTAGTCGTACGTAAGTTTACTTTCTACGTTAAATATCGACTGTGCGATAGACCCGAATTAACTTCTCGCATCGCCTTTTATAGAATTTCCGATACCTAAATATGGATGCCGGCGTAACGATTCCAGGGAAGCCACCTAAATGCGCTTGGCGCGATTTCAATTTCAAAGCGGGGAAAGCTCTTTAAAGCGGTATGCCGATTCCACGCGATTAAGCTATCAAGAGACAATTCTTGCCTGTATTACTCTGGGGTAGGAAATACTTTACCTCTCATTGGAAGGTTTTCACCCTATTAAAAGAAAATTTTCCCTCATTAATTATATTGAAAATTCCATCGAAATTCCTGATTGCGGTCTTGTTACACCAAATATATCGAGAAATTGTTGTTATTATTATTATTATTAAATCAGTAATATATTTTTATGATAATGAAAATATTAATTTTATTCTGTTGATATTAAAATTCAATATCAATGGAATATTACAATTTAAATTTCTTTCGGAAATAATATAATTAGTATAATTTTTTAATAGCAGTCTAATCTCTAAATTAAAACAATACATTAATGCGATATTCATTTCTTTCGGAAATTAGTATAATTTTTTAATAGCAATCTAATCTCCAAATTAAAACAAGACATTAATAAGATATTTTCGCCATAAAAATATAATTACATTCTCGCGATAATCATCGCATTTCTACAAATTACGATTCTCGAATGATATAACGCTCATTAAAAAACAAAACTGTTATCATCGCAGCAAAGGTACTCTTGTATTGTGACGACCAATACAAAGAACCCGAGCCACCCTTATCGCGTGTCTCTTTTAAACTGCCATCACGTAGGCCTGAATAATACTTCCTTTTCGCCCATAGTGGACGGCGGTCGGCACGCACGAAAAATCCTTTTTATTGCGGCAGGGTAGTTGCATGTCTACAAGCCTCCGAGCGCGTACACGTTCCTCGCGCTGCTGATTATCGCACGACCATTACTTATTCTTTCCCTCTCTCTCTCTCTCTCTCTCTCTCCCTCCCGCCTCTCCCTACCAGCTTCTTATACTTGTTTCGGAAAAAACGCGACTCTTTCATAGAGTCGTTGAGTAGCGCAAGTAAAATTACGTCGAAGGAGGGGCGTGCCCGATTAAAAACGTTCGTAACAGAGTGTCCGAGCGATGTAACTTTTTCCCCGGCACGATTCCGGAATGCGATTTCATGTGGCTCGGGACTTTTCGCGTATATCACGGCATACCATTAAGACGTTAAATATAAATTACTTTCGGTTATTCAGGACGGAAGTAAGTCACTGTGTAGAGAAAAATTTTTACGTAGTCCAACACTGGGAAAAAAATTCCGGTTAAAAAACCGGACGAATCGAAAAATTTTGTAGGATCGAGCAAATATTCTAGTTACTGTAATAGAATTCAATACTTTATAACTCGTAATAACCAGAATTTCTGTTATAATAGCCAGAATATTTGATCGATCCTACAAAATTTTTCCGATTCGTCCGTTTTCAACCAGAATTTTTTCTCAGTTTTCCGCCTTCGACAAATCTTAACGCTAATTGTCTAATTTGTCTTCATTAGTAAAACATTGAAATACGAGCAATTTAACAGAAATCTGTTACAAAACTTTCTTCATACAACGGCATTTGACGGAATAATAGGCGGGGAATGAAGAAATGCGCGTCCGTAATGTACCCAAAATCAAAGATCCTCATTTCGATTCTTCTATTCCCATTAATCGGAAGAAGAAATGAATGAGTTCCGGTTGAACGAACAGCAAAGACGTACACCCTTTCCCAATTCCAAGCCTACATTGTCCACTCACATTCCGCGCGTTTCGTGTTGACGACTACGCATGCCTACGCGCAAGGTATGGAAACAATTTCATGGATTTTGGTGAAGAATGTGCAGTCACACATGCGTACGACTGGGAACACGGCCAGGACGCGCCGTAATTATTATTGTCACGCATTATGGAATGCGCTCTCGGTTTAACGTTTTTCCGATCGTATGTAAATATCATTAATATACGATCACCGTGCGTAATAATAATTAGCGATTAGATTGCGATTAGTGTTTTTCAATTATTGCCCGTTCGCCGTAATTCGAGAAAAAAAACAAACCGTGCGGAGATAGAGGGCTGTCTGATTTATTTCATCAGCAAGAAAGCTGATATTTCAGGCAACGGATTTTTTTTATTAGCCCGTTATTATCTCGCGATGCAACTACACACGGAAAAGAAAATTTGATTGGATCTCTCCTTCCTTGTCTATCCTCGAAACTCGATTTTTGCCTGCATTTCTGTCTGCACGGATAAAAACGAAAGTAATTCGATAATAGGTACACAATGTTTAATAATTCGTTAACAATGAAAGGTCAAAATTTCTTCCCCCTTCATTCGTTCCCTTTTTTCTCTGCAGAAAATAGTACAAATAAATGTACTATCGCGACGTTGTAAACAGGTTTGAAAAAAATATGCATTTTTATTTCCCTCTTTCTTCTATTTGCGCGGCCGCCATGGGAAAGTAATGACAATGTGCATTAATAAAAATTTTCCGTACGCGAAACGTCTGAATAAAAAAGCGAGGCGGGCAGGAGAAGCAGAAATGTACACCTTCAAAATTTATTTCGCTTTTATGACGATGCGGCATGCATGGCGTTGTCACTATCTAATATAAATATCCGAAGCCACTCTTTGTACGTTTTTCACTCTCCGCGACACCCCTTTTATCATTTTCGCGAATCTTTCGTGCTTCCTTACTTCGCTTTTTTTTCTCTCTCCCTCGCTCGTCGGCCAACCGAAAGACCGCGAGGTTTTCTTTTTTTTTTCCATCGCGTTGTTGTTTGTTGAGCGTTATTCGCTTGCATTACCGTCGCACACACGCGGGTTTTTCTCCTTTTTATCGTATCGCATCCCCGCGGCGTTTCTTTCCCTCAACGCCGGGCGGTTGACCGAGGCGAGTCTGCGTCCGCTTTTCCTTTTCTGACGCAGGGCGGCGAACGCGGCGGCATTGATGAAAATCCTCACCGCCGACCGCCGTGTGCCTTAACGAGCAGTAGACTGGAAAATGCATGACGCTATTTTTGCGCACGTACCGCATCTTCCATGTATTTCCATATTTCCGCCGTCCGGGGCTCTTTCTCTCGCGCTCTCACGGATTTTCTCCCCCGGACTCTCCCTCTCTCTCTCTCTCTCTCTCTCCCCCGCCGCTAATGACTCGCGCGACGCCCGTACGTGTGTACACGAGCACGCACGCGTGAGTACGGGATAAATGAGCGATTCTTGCCGCACTTGAAGACTCACCGAGCAATGCTGAGAATTTTAATTAGAAGCACTCCCGCGTTTACGTATAACAGGTGTCTGTTAAAAGCTCCGATACGCACGCTCGTCCGTGTTCTCAGCTTGTCCTTCGTCCCGCGGTTTTTGTCTGGAATAATTTCGCCGATTCAACAAAACTCCGGGTACCGTTTGCGAATGTATGTATATTATTATTTGCTGTTATTATGCGTCGGAATTATTTTAACCCTTTAATGCCCGGCTTTTTTCATGTCTTATGATTGAAATTGGATCCTTACGGAAGTTAAACAAAGTAACTCTGATTACAGAAAATAAATGTCGTAATTTCCCATTCACGAGGAACTACCCCTGACCCAATTAAATTTTTTCTTCGGGTTTTTAATAATTTCGTATGCTTTCTGACGATTGGGGAAACTCCTTGTAACGTAAAAGTGATAATCAGATTTTTAAAAAACCTCAGAATATCAAATTTTATGGAGATCCGGTTGATTTTTTGAAACTCGTGTCCATCGTTGAATCCGCCATTTTGGATTTTTGTTAGATAAACTTTATTACGTGTCTTTCGGCTTTGAAAGGGATTTCGGACTTTTGTTTTCTCTCGCGATCAAATTTTGCTACTAAAAAGATTCCTAAATGTAAATCAGATATGAGTCTATTCATTAACAATACGCCATTAGGTGTCAGTGACAGTTCTAACCACTTTCGTTAGGTGTTCGCCTAAAACATGGCATCATTCTTGATGTTCCATCTCAAAAACTAAACAGAATCTACGTAGGTATAGATTCGCAATCGATCTCGCATCTTTTAACAGAAGAATTTATCTCTACGATAATGCAAAAAAATCGAAGATATCTCGATTTTTGGCAGAGTTATGGATTTTTTAACTGTAATTACCAGTGGGCGTTAGAGGGTTAAAGGCGATAAGTACAGTTAATTCAAACAAAGTTCGTACGCTAGTTTTTTTCCAAAAAATATCACAATGAATATCTCGAAGGAGCGAAACTGTGATTATTTTACTTATTTTCGCTTCAATTTTGTTTTTTTACGCGAAATTTTCGCTTTTGTGTTTTCGCGTCTCCGCACTCGCTTGGAATTTCGATGTTTGATGTGCACGCGGGCATATGCGCAAACAGGTAAACCGGCAAGACGGTTTTCGCGAGCTAAAAAAGGATTTCTCTCAAGACGAATGTATATATCCGCCTACCGCCGCGCGGCGAGTTATTTTTCCCGAGGAAGTAAACGGGAGAGAATAAAATTTTTAGCCGCGGGTTTTCTATTTCGCCCTCTATCTGCAAGCGTTCTCCGGGATTATGTGCGACATTATGGTGCATGCATGCCGGCGCATCTTCATCTGAGCTCTCTTATCTCCTACCGACTTTCCTTTCAGTGTCGGCACATTCATCGTGCGTAAAGAATTATCTGTCTGGCGTCATTTATTCAGCGCGTCTTATTATCAGCGTATAGTACATTTTGCGGAGATAAGTCAAATGTCCTCGCAGAAAAATATTTCTCGCAAACTTCGCTGATGTAATTCCCAAAGTTCATATTTAGATAAATCTTTATAGGAAATCTAAACCTGTTTGACGTCAAGTCTAATTGTAAATCAAAATAATAAAAAAATCTTTGTATTAGCATTCAAATTAATGACAGTTACTGGAAGTAAATGTAATAGAATAAATTTTTATACTACACTGTAAACTATGGATTGCCACTGCTTCTTCGAAATATTCGGTTAATTTGATTAAAACAATGAGATAAAATTAGCGACGTATTGAGCCTTACACAAATATGTTGTTAATTTATCTAATCTAATTTCAATGGGAGTCAAAATTTTACCTTTCTTCTAGTCAAAATTAATGAAATATTGAGCAGGAGCAGTGGCGATCTGTGGAATAGTTAGTCATTAAAAATGACTCAAATTCAGTGTAATTTGACACTACGAGTTTAACAGTGTAAATTGTAATTAATAAAATTCTTTATATCTCTCGATATGTAAATATTGATTAGTCTCCTTTATCAAAAAAATAAATCGAGACTAAAACATTTATACGTCGTCGTCTCATTTCTCGTACGACTTTCTTTCTTAGTATATACAAACTTGCGTTAACTGTAACGCGGACACAGATGCATTTATTCATCGCGCCATGAATGTCGATGAGTACGTTAAATTAGAATAATTACATGCGCGCCAAACGACTGATATCAAGGACTGAAAAAAATAGGGTAGGCCTCGCGGATCTCAGGGGCAGCAATGCGTCGAGACGCGATATGAAATAATAAGGATAATTTGCACTCTACCTCCTGCCTTAGCATAATTGCCGGGGGAAGTAATTATTAGAAGATTGCTCGCGATATCGCTTCCCTTAGATGGGATTAATACTTTATGAACGTAATGCGCCCTAATGCGACCTGTACCGCGGAATGTAAATTCAAGCGTTAACTTTTCGAGCGCCTCATTCAAGTTTCACCTGCGATTAACATTAAGGGGGCTTTTACGTTAAGAGCACTGCGTTCCGCGGAAATATCCCCTTTTTACTGACTCTTTCCAATTCGACAATTTTCCCGACGATACAAATGCGAAAGAGCGTCCGAGAGAGGAAACCCGAGGAGGGCGGGAAAAAAAAAGAGAACGCGAAAATTCATTACAAATTATTGTAATTGTGCCGTAATCCGACAGGATACAGGCGTTATTGACGGATCAATCACGGACGCTGAAAAGGCATTCTCGCGGACTTCCGCGCCGGTCGAAAGCGAGAGCTTTATTCACTATTCGGCCGATATATAAGCGGCGTTCCGTAACTCCGCGAAATTTGAAAGGCTCTCTTTATGGACCGCAGCCATTATAACGCCCATCGTTCAATGCACCGAAAGGGCCCATCCTCCTAGCAATTTTTTTAATGATATAACGCGTCTAGGAATTTATCAGGCTCCGCGTCCTCCGCGCCGTTATCATGCCGCTCACGTGACGAAATATATCTCCCGTCTTATCCGACCCATTGTTCATTATTATTGGTATTTCTCATCTTTCCCGCACGGCGAGGGAAATTAACGATCGCCGGCCAATAGCGGCGATAAAACTAACTCGTAATTCTATTCGGTTCAACATAATTGTATATCTTACGCTCGGAATCTCTCTCATTTTGACGCGGCTTAACGACGCGGAATATATTTTATGCCATTGTTATCCCCGTACATAATTCGAACGATCGGAATGAAAAACACATCGGGGCGCGTTAAGGCGCGCCAATGGCGGACCGGTAATTTGCAAACAATAGCCATTTATAATAAATAAATGAACGAGCGAACGTTCGTTTTTACGCGTATAAATTTCCCGCTATTTCGCAAATGTTTGAAGTGAGAGAAGCGCGCTCCGCCGAGGTCCTTACTTCAGGCGGGAGAGAGATTTTTTTTTTTCATTCGTTCGCTCACCTTTATCGAGCGACCTGGCCAAGAGGATTGTCGGCAGAATCAAGAAGACCATGTACCACGAGAGCCGGTCCCGCATCCTCGCGAGGTTCCAAGTCCTCCTGGAAGGGAAAAATATATCCGATTAATACTGCAAATAGCGACTAACGACATCCCGCGCGCCGCTCGTCCTTCGCCGCGTGGGTGCCGGTACGGATGTATCCGGGAAACGGGGAAACTTTGTTCGCACTCGGGGAGAACTTCGTTTATCATGCACCGAAAAGTCGGCCGCCAGCGCGAATAACACGGGGGAAACTCGACGGGGAAAATAAGATTTTCATGTCTCTACTGATGTGCATATGGAAACGTACGCGTATATCATGCAGCGTAGTCTAACCGAATAAATTTCTCCCCGGCGCGGCATTGACATGCTCGTCGAATTTACCGAATTTACGTCACAGAGACTATTTCGTATTTATGATGAAAAGCCTTCTGCTGAAATCGGGTTTTTTTTTTCCTTTGTTTCAGCTACAATAACCGGAAATGTAACTCGCAATGTAAATCGGCCTCTTTTTGCCCCTCTCTTTTCTCCCCTCCTTAAATTTTTATCACTGTCATATTTAGTGAATTCAATTTGAATTTAATAAATGTCCATTATTTATTAATGTAAAATCAATGAATGTGCAGAATTAAAATTTGAGAAAGAAACGATATTTAATTGATATCGAGCGACTTGTGACATTGAGATTTCTACAAAATCACGCAATTTAATCGACTGATCTGAGGAATGGACATAAATAATTAATAACATAATATAATTCATAATGTAAATCAATCTTTCTCTCTCTCTCTCTTTCTCTCTCTTGCTGTCCTTTTCTTCCTTCCTTCAATTTTTACTACTATCATACTTGATAAATTCAATTTAAATTCATTAAGTATCCATTATTTATTATTGCAAAATCAATGAACATGCAGAATTAAAATTAATATTCAAGAAAAGACGATGTTTGATATTGAGCGACTTATGACACTGAGATTTGCTCAAAATCACGCAATTTAATCGACTGATTTGAGGAACGGATACAAATAATCAATAATATAGTTCAAAATGTAAATCAATCTTTTTTTCTCTCTCTTTCTCTTTCGCTGCCCTTTTCTTCTTTCCTTCAATTTTTACTATTATATATTTGATAAATCCAATTTAAATTTATTAAATATTCAAACATTATTTATTATTGTAAAATCAACGCAGAGCACGCAGAATCAAAATTTGAGGAAAAAAGAAAACAACGTTTGATATTGACTTATGACATTGAGATTTGCAGTTTCATCGATCGATCTGAGGAGCGCAGACAAATAAAGCGCTAAATTAAAAGTACCGACGTGCGATATTTCGCCCGGAATACGCGGACAGATTTCAACAACGCGTACGCGCTGGTTACGCTCGCGTGTAGCTCATTGAACGTTGCGCGCGGCACGAAAAATTCACGCGCGTCGCATTGGTGTCTGCTCTGTCACGCGCAGCGCAGCCGCTCCGGCGCGACGCATCAGATCTCTGGACGGGCGTGATATCGCCACGCTTATCGAAGCGCAAAACAATTTCGGGGCTGCGACACGGGGGGGAGGGGGGTGCCCGGCAGCGTGAAGCCGCCCCGCACGCCGCGCTGCGTGGCGCGAGCGATAAATTTACGCCGCCGTGAGCGCCGGGCGAAAATGAGGGAGACGTGAGAAAAGTACGGGAAAATCGCTGACGCGCGGCGCCCGCGCTAATTCCGCCCGTGCAGTCCGTAATGGCGAAGTATGCCGTTGACACCTCGATTTTCGCGGAGAACTTCTGGCGTACATTCGCGCGGAGTGATTTGAAATTATTCTAATCGACAGACACCCACGCGAGTTTTCCACGCCGTCGGGATTGGTGATTTTCGAATAGCGTTACCGTTTCGTTGCAGTGTCGAGAACTTTCGGACAATGCCCTTCAGTTGGGAAGACCGAGGAGTTGCAGTGAATTAAAGTTTTTGGAGACACAAATATATGTATACCGAAAGTTCTTTCTCCGTTTAATTTTCATGTAAAATTCGACATTTTAACGTTTTAAAGGATATTTAATGTCGCAATTTTGTTATTTTCCTTCGCAAAAGTGTGTTTGTGAAAAACAAAAGTTTCTTTGCAAAATAGATTGGGACTTCGCATTAAAGAAGAATTAATTAAACTCTCCGAGTTTGAATTTATGAATGGGAAAGAAATAAATGCACTGTCTTAAAACTGTTGAATTAAAAAATATATTAAACACTTTCTAGTAATATCTGACGATTGTAATCTATTTGAAGTTATTATTTAGCAATAATAAAGTGATTACAAATCAACTTTATTTGTATTATTTTCTTTCAAATTTGCGATACAAATGTAGTTGAACATTTAAAGATTATTGGCTTTTCGGCGCAAAGTTCACTTTTCACTTTCATACTGAGAGAAAAATATATTAATTATTTTTGGCCTGTCAACCACAATTTTATTACCACAATATTTCCAACGATAACATAATACGTATAGTTTAGTTATCACATTTATTGTCAGAAATATTGTAAAATTATGATTGAGGCCAAAAGCAACTACATTTTATATGAAAAAGACCGTGAGAGAAAAGACGTTAATTGTCGTAACATTTCAATATCTCAATGTTAAATATCATTGTCGTCGGAGTACGAATTAAAAATTCAAATCAAGACTCAAATCAAATTCAAATCAAGAATAGAATTGTCTCGTTTCATTGACTTTACTGAAATACTGAAAGAAAAATATAGCTACTTTTGGACCCAACTACGATTTCATAATATTTTCAACGATAATTACGGTTAACATAATAATACATATAGTTAAGTTATCACATTTATTGTCAGAAATATTGTAAAATTGTGATTGAGGCCAAAAGCAACTACATTTTATATGAAAAAGACCGCGAGAGAAAAGACATTAATTGTCGTAATATTTCAATATCTCAATGTTAAATATCATTGTCGTCGGAGCATGAATTAAAAATTTAAATCAAGACTCAAATCAAATTCAAATCAAGAATAGAATTGTCTCATTTCATTTGACTTTACTGAAACACTGAGAGAAAAATGCAGCTACTTTCGGACCCAATCGCAATTTTATAATATTTCCAACAATAATTACGGTTAACATAATGATGAATATAAATTATCGTATTTGTCGTTAAAAATATTACAAAATTACGGTTCAGGCCAAAAGCAGCTATACAAACGTACTTTCGCAGTTCGAAATGGAGAAGAATGCGAGACTAACGAACTGCCAACGTTAATGAGCTCAGATTGCGTAAGACGTTGCTCCTTCGAGAAAATTAACAGCCCGACGCATTGTATTCCATAACGAACGAACGGGTTAAGCTCGTGTTGGCTCTCGCGTAACACTCTTATCTGTCCGGGGGTTGCGTAACGCGCAATTACACGGTCCGCACGTGCTGATTAAATACACGGGGAAATCTGCGGAGTCCTGGAAAACACGTTTCCTTTCGCGCGACCGTTCGCCCGACCGATTCCGGCCGGCTCGGTTAATTGGACCGTTAAAGTTCCGCCCGAGCGGCCGAGTGCCACGTAGCAATACTGAAAGAGTAATGCGAGATAACCCCTGGCGACACGCGGTAAGATTGAAGATAAAAATCATATCGTTCGTGCTGTTTTTCCGCTCGGTGTAACTTGAACGAATTATAATTAACGTTCGAACATGGCTTTATTAGAGAGCTGTTTGCTAGCAGCTAGGGCGAATAAAATATTCACGTCACCCGTGATTTATACGACGCGATATGTAATAAAGCAATTTGAATTTCATACAAAAAAAAAATGCAAATGCAGAAACGTAAATTACGCGACCTTTAAATGACATTTGCGTCTCTTTTCATGCTATTTTCAATTTCAAAAATGTACATGTCCAGAGTTTATCTAATATTTATCCGCGCAATTTTTTTTTCTCAGGCTTTTTGTTTGAAAATATTTGTTTACATCAGCTTTATGAAAAATTTTAAATAGATTCGTCCGAAATTTCGATTTCAGAGCAATCAGCATCAGCGTCAGCTTCGGTAGCAATTATTATTTGTATTAAATCCACTGGATTAAATAAACTACAAATATAGCTGACAGCTTAATGGAAAACATTCTTTATTTGCCTTGCCCCGTCTATCTAGAACAGGAGCGTATTATATAATGATAAAATTGATGACTCAATTATTGCAAATACGCAGCATTTATCTGGTTGTATTGTATTTAACGATGTTGTATTAACTGGCTATATTTTCGAATGTTTGACAATTTAATAATGACTTTATTCGTGTCAATAATTTACAATATATACATTTTCGACACAGCAACTTCTTTTGAGAATTGAAAGTCTTAAGAGCTGCAAAGTATTTAACTGCAATAAACTGTTAACAACACACTTGATTGCAATAAATCTTCTCCAATGTGTCACAGCTAAAAGCAGCCCATTTATGAAACCTCAACTGCAAATTTCTTAAAATTGTACTTTGATAGAGCAATTTGTAAACGAAATCATATTCAGCGTTCAAAAAAAACAATAGGGAACAGTGTTTGATCAGACTTGTGTAAACCTGGCATCCAATTTTTAAAAATTTATCTGTTTTTTATACGGAAAATGATAGCATTTCGTTCGTAGTTTCACCAATTAAAAATTAAAAAAAAATTAAAAGAAATGAGTCGCACCCGAGATATCTCAAATCCGCTTGCGCGGTCTTTCTCGGAATCGTTTGTAATTGTTTGTAGTGATTTTCCTTTCGTTTGAGGTTGAACCGTTCGAAAGATCAAAGATATTGCAAAATGCTAATTTTGCCATTTCTTTAAATATCTCAAATCCGCTTGCGCGGTCCTTTTCAGAGACGTTTACATAAATTGTTTGTAGCGATTCTGAAAAGGACTGTGTAAGCAGATTTGAGATATCTCTAGAAATGACAAAATTAACATTTCGCTATATTTTTAATTTTTTGTAATTTTACTTTTGGAGGATTTAACTACAAACAAGAGGAAAATCACTGCAAACAATTTACAAACGATTCTGAAAAAGACTGCGCAAGCGGATTTGGGATATCTCAATGTCGGGTAATTCTTTTAATTTTTTATAATTTTCAATTGGCGAAATTACAAACGAAATTATTGTTACTAGAAACAGCTAGAAATGAAATGCTACCATTTCCCGTAGAAAAAAGATAAATTTTTAAAACACGGGTGCTATACAGGTTTTGGTTCATGAGCACAAAAATGCTGTAAATTAGTGATATTAATAATCTTGAAAGCCACGTTTATTACATATTTATTAATAATTGCGTAAAAAACATATTGGTTAGCTCGGCAAATTGTATATTTAATTAAATATACAATTATGTCGTATATTTAACTATTAATACATTTCGTTCAATACCGGACATTGTATAAATATTTAATCCTAACCGTAAATATTAAAAATTCATAGACTTGTATGAAAATATAACTTTCAGTCAGAGAAACTGCACATTTAATCGAGCCAGTCGGCATGAAATTCTTAACTCTTTTTAATAGAATAATGTTGACCTAACCGGGAAGAATTAGAAAGAATTAGGGAATGTGAACAAAACTAAGTTTCACTCCGCTTTCGAACTCCGCGGCGATTCTTCAAAGTTGCTAAATTGCCGGATTTGCTCTCCCCGCCGAAAGAGACCGACGCACATTAAAGTCCCGTTTTACGCAACGTGCGTTTTTTTATTAAAAACCGTAAACGCAGCGAAAACCGCTATTTATCCGGGTAATCGCATTGCGTGCATTACAAACACCGGACGGAGTTTCATTTGGCGTATGGAAATTTGCTCTCCGCGGCTCTCTGTGTGTACGCACGTATAAAAGTTTAAAAATATTCTCGCTATTCCTTTCCTCTTTTTTTTTTTCACCGATGGGTTTCGCGCTCGGGCACGATAAACGAATAAATTGTTATTCCGCACAATTAAATTCTCTCGTCCGGGGGGAGAGAGAGAACGCTGAAGAACCCGAGGAGCGCGTTGCCGTGCCGGTGAGCTATGCGCGGACCCGAAAGTTTCGACGTTTCGAATTCCAGCTGGTCTTAGCGTCCCCGGGTCCCTAGATTTTCGCCGCAGAAATCCCACTTAACGTCGGCACGGATCGTTGACACGCTTACTTTCGGAATTATCTTCGCGGCGCCCGAAACCCGGGGAAATTCGTACGACGCGACGGACGATTTTGCTCCGCGGGCTTGGAGCTCCGGCGCGCTTTCAATTTAAACTCGAGCCGCGCGGAAAAAGTTTCCCCAACTGAGAGAGAGCTAACCGGCTAGAGCGAAGTCGGGCAGGTAGGTATTCACGGCGGAGGTCGCGCGCGGGTGAAAAAGTCGGTCCTTCGCGCCGGGAGTGGCCCTCGCGATCGAACGAGTGGAAATTATTGTGCGGCGCGGCGCGCCCCCTTAAACGCTCTCCCCCCCCCCGGGTGAGATCTTGTTTAACGGAATAATAGATCACGGTTTGGAGTATTAACGCTGCGTCAATATTGGCGAACATAACTAACGCCCGTTTGTTGACGCGTGGATCCGGGCTTCAATGATAATTCGCACGATTTGCGTCTGATTCTTGCGGCGGGCGGACACGACCGCCCGCGTTTAATCTTGGCGCTTTGTTTGCCGTGCCGATTGGCGCGTATCGTCGCGGGATACCTGCGGTATTCTCCTTAATCCGGCGGCCATGCGCGAGGTGTCGTCATTGTGAATCCAGAGGATTATATTTACGCGGTAAAATGAATAAAGCTAAATAGAAATAGCGTTAAAAGATTGAGGATTGTGCGTACGGACTGTAAAAAATTAATGTGAAATTACATGTAATTTTGAGACACCCTTGATAGCTTTAAATTAATTTATTTCTAATTTTGCAGTATAAAAGTAAAAATAATTCCTCAATTTGTTTTTTACAGTGTATACACAATAGCGAATCTCACAATTTCTATAAAATTACATGTAATTGTGAGATTCGCTATAATAGTTGTAAAATTCTACGTAGTTATGATTTTGCAGTCAGGAGTAAAAATAAGTTTTTAATTTCTAATAAATTTTTTACACTGTATACACTGTTCGAAATACACGAAATACAAATTAAGAAATTATTTTTACTTTTATACTGCAAAATTAGAAATAAAATAATTAAAAACTATTACAGTGAGTCTCAAAATTACATGTAATTTTACACTAATTTTTTACAGTGTAGGCCTCAAAAAGATTTCTCTGAAATCAAGAGAAAAGTAGTAAAAACCAAATATTTCTCACTTTTTTAGAATATGAGATATGGAAAGAATCATTTTGTATGTAAAACACTTTTTTTGCGTAAAGAGATGTAATCCTCTAGAAAAAAAATAAAGTTCTGCGTCCCTTTTATAAAAAAAAAAAAAACATTTCTAGTTGCAGAGAAGTACTCTGGAGAAAAACTTTGCATTGTAAACTGTATAAATAAATCTCAGCTCGTAAATTTCCGCAGAGTTATTCTTGAAAGGGGTTCTTGTCTTGCAGAACGACGGTCGGCACTACTGCGTGGCCGTCGTCCGGCAGGAACGCAACGCGGCAATCGATGTGGGTTCAACGGTTTCGTTAACCTCCCGGCGAAAACGAAAGTCACCGTGTACAGCAACGTCAGAGAGACACAGCAGCAACATTAGCAGGCGGCGCGCTGCATCGCCGATGGTCGGGACGGTCTCTCTCGCTGGAGGAGGTCGACAGCATGGCGCGCGACCTCGATCGAGGACACTCGCCCGACGAGAATCGCGGATATCCTCCCGAGAGCTTTACGTGTTACATCAAAACGCATTATGATGCAAAACCGGCGGCGTAATGTGTCGCGCGTGCTAAAAAGCGCGCGTTATCGACAACACGCCGAAATGTGTGTCCCCCCCCCCCTTCGGGGTTTTGCCTTACGTTTATTAGTCGCCGTAATTGGACGACGCAGCGACGTACCTGCGCCGGGAAAATTTGCGGTCTCTGCTGAAATGTCACACCTGAGTGAACCACCGGTCGCAAACGTGATTTACGAATCGTAGCGGCCAAGCTGTTCCCGAGCGCGCCGCAATTTCTGATATACTTCATTTAAACGCAGAAAGCGTAAATTCGTATCGAGTACCGTTCCCGAGTAAATTATAAAAGATATCAGAAAATTGCGGATTGCCGCACGTGGCCGCCTCGATTCCCGTGCATGCAATCGCGTGTCACGATTGTTTTCTCGCTGACGTTTCCAAACGCGAGCAGAAACAACTCTCGGCGCACGCATTCCGAAACAATAAGGAGAACGCGATGAGAACAATCGGAATAAATCGCGGGAGAAGATTACAGAGAGAGAGAACGCGTGTGTCGCAATTGTCACATAACGCCAGTTTGTAGCACGGTGAATTCAAAGTCCGGTCTTCTCGAAATTTACTGTTTGGCTTAACTGTCCGCATCGCGTGTAATAACACCGGAGCAACAATCGTGCTACAAACTATTATCGTGCAGAAACCAATAGTTAAGAACAATCATGTTGCTAAACCGCCTCGACAGACTATTGTACAAGCATGCTGGTCGATACTTCGCGAAGACTATTTACCACTCGGGCAACCTAAAACTATCCCGCCTGATCTCCCCATTCTGTATTACAGACAAATCGTAGTATTCGCTTCGAGAGATTCACACAGACACAAGGAACGATATGGAAAAACGTGAAATAATTAAAAATGTGTATATAATCTTGAATTATGCAAAGTATAAATGAACATCTTTCTTACAATCCTTTAGCTTGAAAAAAAAATACTTGATTCATTATTTAATCCATCGGAATTTAATGCATATTAATCGGCAGATGCAAAGAAAGCAGATAAGAAAAATTGCAGATTAACTGTCGCTACGTAATCGCAGCTTGTTAGCAAATGAATAAAAAGAATCACTTTATGTAACTACCGGATTGTATAACAAATATGCAACGTGACAGCGCTTTACCGTAACTTTCTCTGCAATCAAATTTTACTGAATCAATAGTTAATAATTTGACATTACATTCATGTGCAAAAAAAAATTGAATCAATTTGAAAGAAAATATGACACGAACAGTATCTAAAGAAAAGCTACTGGTTTATAAGAAACAGACATTAAAATTAAGTCAATTACATTGAACACCTTAAAACTGTGTAGCTGCATCGTTTCTGAACAATAAAAAAAAACATATAGTATCATTTCCTTTGAGATCGTTGCAGGATTCTCTCATCTCGCCATGCAAATCGGCGCGAAACAACGGCAAATACAAAAGGGGGAGCGAGACCGATCGACGAGGAACGAAAGGCGTGGTCGCATGCTATTAGTAATAGTGAAGACGTACCCTGTACCAAGTGGCCACCTGCGAGACGCTCGGAAGGGATGGAGAAGCGGTGTTGGCGGTTTATCCGTAACACAACCGGGAGGGTGATGAAGGGCCCGAGAAAGGGCGCGGTTTGGTTTTGTTCGCGTGGCGAATTTGCGCGAATTCGTTTGTACGAAGTGGGGGGGCGGTAGATAAGGCCCCACAACACGAGACGATAGTAGCACAGGTGTGGCGGTTGGTGGTTGGTGGCGGGTGTAGAGTGTATTTCGCCCCCGTGCAGGGTGAGGCAAAAGCAAAAACAACAACAACAACAACACCACAGGTCAGAAAATACACGATCATTGGCGATCACGCGCATCGCGAGATATATATATAAATCTATTATACACATATATAATAAATGTATGAATAATACAGGTGCACGTACATATTATAAGATGCTGTCCCAGGATGAGTTGGACGTAATCGCCCGGCAAACATTCCTCTCTTCTTACAATACGATTGTAATACACAATAGTCGTAATACATTTCGTTTTAAATATTAACATGCTAATGTTTAATGCTAACGTTTAATATTCAAATGGGACTCCAGCAGATTATCGACGAATTCATCCTGAATGCAGCGCATAAATATTTCAATGAGTATATAGACAGAACTAAAAGTAAAAAAAACATTGAGTACAAATCAAAACTCTGGGGAAAATACTGGGGACAGGATTCAACCGGTACCAGTACACGGTCTCCTTTTATATATTTTTTTTCATGCAAGCCACATAGTCGCCGTGTATCATACAATCGATGGAACTGTGTACTGGTACCGCGTATTTAAATCGCTTCGAGTCTCCTTCACGTACCTGATACCTAGGACTGTATAACAAATATCTGCTATTACAAAGAAATTTTATAAATTGATTTGATGGAACGTGAAAGAATTAAAAAAAAAAGGAAAGTCATTTGCAGATTGATGACATTGCGAGGGAAATTACAGATGAAGCGAGGAAAACGAAAAATATCGAGTAAGCAGTTGGTATTTCATGGAGGACTTTTATTAACGGGGGGTATATATTGGGGTCTCTGTGCTGTACCTCCTGTGTCCCGGAAGGCAAGCATGTGGGGCAGAAAGATGACACGCGTGAAAATTTTTGCGTGACAGAGAGCAAGAAAGAAATAGAGATAGAGAGAGAAAGGACGGAAAAGAGAGGAGAAAGAGAGAGAGAGAGAGAGAAAGAGGAACGTATGGCAGCATGACGACTTCACAGAAAGCGAAAAGCCACACAATATCGATATTCTAGTCTCTATTTCGCCTAACGGGGACACTCGCGCGTGTGCGCGTGTCTATTCTCGACACGCTTCAGCAACAAAGTGCGTCTAACATGTGCTCTTGTGCGGTCGTCAAAGTTCTCGAGAGTCGAATGAAAGCACGACGAAAGCGAGTACGCGATGGGATTCAAAGGCGATGAGTATCGGATCGTGCGGTGTCGTCGACCGAATCGAAATGCGATTTCTTTGAAGTTCGAGATAAAAGGGAATCTTGTAATTCACAGAAAGTAAGATGGAGAATTCGGTGCGACGATGATTAAAAAACTCGAAAAGTGTAAAATATAATTCTCAATTTTTTTCGAGATTAATTATTCGAAATTCTTCAAAAGAAGAGTATCATTATTGCACTAAACTCTTCGATTAAAGTTTTAATTAAAAAAAGAACGTATATGTAAACAATTCCTGATCGCATTGCGTGAATCAATGGAGTCTGGAGAGCCCCGATGTTTTCCTACAAAGAAAAGCTCCGATACTTTCGAACCAAAAGAAAAGAAAAGGGGAAGAAAAGACTCGATCCGATTACCGTCTTTGAATCCGGGCATACTCTTCGTGACTCTCGACAGTCCCGTGGGACGATTCACCACGAAAGCAGCAGAAAAGACTGGAATCTCGCTCTCTCCTCGCCTCGAGAATTCGTCATTACTCGCTCTGGCGGCTCTTAATTTCGCGCTGTCTGCAATCTCGCGAAATCGGCATGTAAAGCGCGCGCTGGCTGCCGCGCTGCTCTCGGTGCGCAAAATTGTGCACTGTACTTTTTGCCGCCCGAGGAACTACGAGCGGTTTCGCGACGACGAAGAGGTCGGGCGAGGGAGGGAGCGGAGAGGCAGGGAGCGGAGCGTCGGAAATAGAGAGACAGAGAGAGAGAGAGAGAGAAAGAGGAGAGCAGAGGGAAGAGAAAGAAAGAGAGAGAAAGAGAGGACGGACGGAGGGAGCGTCCTTCGAAAAAAGCCTGATGGAGTCCTTGGGATCCGGCATGGCGGTGGGCGCGCGCGCGCGCACTCGCGAGCGCGCGAGAGAAGCGGATGCACGGTGATAAATGACAGATCCGATGGGGTTCGACCGTAATCGGCGATTAATCGATACTCGGCGATCCTCGGTGAAATATACACGCGACCGCAATTTCCAGCGGGAACAAATCGCCCCGGGTGGCGCAGGTACGAATTATATTATGCTACGCTCTCGCGAGAAGGCGAGAGAGAAAGAGAGAGAGGGGAGAAAGAAAGAGATCGCGGACGAATTTCTCAACGAAATGCGCGACCGGTACTATGTACGCGCACGAGAATGAGAGGGTAAAGAGAGTGCACGCACGTACACACATACACCGTATTCCGCCTTCTCACCACTTCTGTCCTTTTCCGTGCGCGAGAGAGCCGGACGGAGCGCGCACCGACTCCGACGCTAAATCGGGGCTACGAATTATATTACCGGCGCTTTCGATCGCGGGGGAATTTCTCAACGAAATACGTGTAATTATCGTGGCGAAGGACTCGGCGCGAGTAGGTAAGCAAACGCGGGCGCGGGCGGAGGCGCGCTCTCTCGCGCACGTCCGATGGAGACGGCAAAACGAGAATCCGCCACGGGCTTCATAAATTTCCGACGTAAGGATCGTCCGGCCAGAAATAACACGCGCGCGCGCGGGCGAGGTATACGCGGCGCGGGATTTATTGCCGCGAAAGAGAATAATGCGTTCCGTTTTCAATTTCTCCCCTTCATCTTCCACCGCGCCAACCTGCCTCGCCTGTCCGTCCGTCCGTCCGTCTGTCTCGCGCTATCGGGCAGCCGGGAGATAAATTTTAGCCCGAGAGTGAATCGTTCGATCGTCGTTAAGGGCATCGATATAACTCCGGCTCCGCGCGCAGGCTATTTTCAAGGCTTCCCTCGGGATATCTAGGAATACATCACTGAAGAACTGTCTCCCCCCTACTCCTACGTCGAAACGTCGCTCATACCTTGGGCAAGGACGCCAGGCATTGCTGCTTCACGTCCCAGACCAGCTGATCCTTCGGGAACTGCAGACACTTGCTGACGTAGAGCTCGGGCACGTGGATCCGCGCGAGGAGCACGCCCTCGCTGACGGGGGTGTTCTCCGCTGCCGCGAGCGCGTCCTCGGCATTCTGCTGGCCTTGACCCTGCGCCGGGCCACCTTGGGGACCGATGGTCGCCTGGCTCAGGGACTGAGTGCTGCCGGGTGAGCTGTCTGGCTGCTGTTGCTGTTGCTGCTGAGGCGGCGACGGCTGCTGCTGCTGCTGCTGCTGTTGTTGCTGGGGCTGTTGCTGTTGTGGCGGCTGCTGCTGCTTTGGCCCCGCCTCCATTGCGAGGACCTCGCGGTTCCTAAGGATCCCACCTTCAGTAGCTCACATCTGCAACAGCAAAAAAATCACCCGATCGGTCATTAATAATATTCGCGTAAAAAAATTGAGATATATCGTGGTAACCATGACGAATAATTTCATTGAAATGGTATGTTCCACTAATTAAATGCTGAAAAGGAATACACCATTTACACCTTTATCATCGTATTGTAACCTTGTCGAAATAGGCAACGTGTTAAAAAGTTGTGTAATCAATTCGTGAAGAAAAAAGAAATACGCGCATTTCTTTTTACGCTTCCATCGTCGCAATTCGAACCTTGCGAAAGTAGACAAAGTGTTGAAAAGTTATGTAATCAATTCGTAGAAGTTTACGGGCAGATTTAATAATTTTGTCTTACATAATTTTTTCCGCCGATATAAATCAAGACTGTCCAAATTTTTTCAGCGTTTATAATTTTTTGCCTCGCGAGAGCCGGCGGGTTATCCATCAAACGGAATGGTTCAAGTTTTTATATTCCATTAATTCCCCCCGTTTAATGATTGAATTTTTCAAAACGATCTTTCGCGAGATACGCGTTTTTTAAACGACGTAATAACACGATGACGATGGGAAAGAAATAATCGTTTATCGGAAGCGTCTGAATTCCGTTAACGAGCGTGTAAGTGCCATAAACGCGAGAAACACGACGGAGGATGACGACGGACGGACGAGAAGACGATGAGAAGAGACGATGGGCGCGCGAGAGGGCGGATCGCGTATACGCGAGGAGAGGAGCGAAGGCGTTTCGGCCGGGGAGGACGAAGAAGAAATTAAAACGGCCGAAGGATTCGCTTGTTTATGGCCGCGCGAGGTATAACGGTAAAGGGAGGACGAGGATTACCGCAATGGGAATAAAGAAACGGCGCGGCGCCGGGACGCCGTGGCACGGGATTTTTAACGCTCGTAAAAGGGTTTTATGCCGCGCGCGATGCGCGGCAACCCGAACGGTTTTTCCTTCCTCGCTGTTCCTCCCCCTCTCCCCCCCCTCCGCCTACCCGTTTGCCTTTTTATTTTTTGGGCGCACGTCGTCGGCGGTTTCGCGATGCGTAATCAGAGATCCAAATCGAAGCGCGAGAGGCTCTCGAGAGCCCCGGTTTGCTACTCCGCTACCCACAGACGCCGTCCCAACAATCACGAGAGCGTGCACCTCTCCCGGGTGAGACGACCGTAATTTATATAACGCCAGGAATGGCTTTTCTTCCATACCGGGGGCCGTCGGGAAAAGAATGACCGATCCATTCGAGGCGCGAGACTCATCGTTTTGAATTGATTATGCAAATTAACCGCGCGCTCACCTTCGCGTCGCGACTCCGACGTACGTGTGCAGGGCCGGGCCGCGCCGGTGCACACGCGAAGGTAATTCTCCCGGTGCCTTTAACGCCGGGAATGATAAAAATATTACGCCTGAGAGAATTAATCTTGTCTTTAGGTCCGTAAAGTTAACGTATGCGCATATCAATTATACTCCTGATATTTGAATAAAAAAGAATGCGTGCGCGACCATTTGTTATTAAGCGCAGCGCCGACGATTTATAGCGCAGCTTCCCCGTTTGAGAGGGAGAGAGAAAGCCTTTAAACATTGAATAATAAAGTTACAAAATGTTGGCGACGCCGGGTCCACGCGTTCTTTGAGAACCCCCAACTTGCCGCGCCAGGGCCTCTTGAAGCGATCCTTGATCCGACCATGGATATATGTAGTTACGAAGGCAACATTGCGGGGAAACTTTTTTCCACCTTCCAGGCATCCCGCGATTCCTACTACGTATTTTCAAGCCGCGTTTACTATCATGACAAGCGTTTATATTAATTAATTAACTTCTGACTTTGTATTTATCTCGCTGCACCGTTCGCCGCTTCGCGGCCGCGCTCTCGCGCCGGCACAAACTCCGGGAGAGGAGAATCTCGGCATCAGTTCGCAAGCTTAAAAGATAAGCTGAAGCTCTTTGATAATCTCAGGGATATCCCTTGAGTCATCGCTCGGCATTCGGGAAGACTTCTACGAACGAGCTCCCTGATAAATGGACTTCTGTCCTTCCTCATCACCGCGAATAGTACACTAGACTGCGCGTTTCGGGCAAGAAATGTACCCAAATTAGAAAGAGACAACATGTTTTGTGCCCCAAACCTCTTCTCGCCTCTCAATGCCTATTCCACCAATCGACAACCGCTTGCTTTTCCCCCCACCACATTTTCAGATAAAGATAGAATGGGGTTTCAAGAGCATCTATTTCCTTCTATTTTGGGTACATGTTCTCACAATGAGAAAGATGGGGAACGCGCAGTCTAGTGTACCACGTCTATGCGCGAATCGCGCCGGGCGCGATATACGCATCGTCGCGAAAACGGCGAACCGTATTCGTCTTTATCTCGAGCATTTACGAGCCGCCGCCGCCGCCGCCGTTGCCGCCGCGCGATAACGCGTTTCGCCGTTTTATAATTCCGCCTCCAACCTGTCGGATTAATCATCTACGGCCGACGATAACTGACGTCTTAACAAGCGGCGCGCGCGTGATCGCTTTCACTCGAAAGTTTTCAACGCGACGAGAGTCACTGCCGCCGCCGACTTTTATTTCGTAATTCGCGTTCGCGTTGTCCTGCACAGAGCTTTCGCACCGCGAGCCATGTAATCCCGCGATTAAGGCGCAGTACTTGCGTCATCTTCGGTAATGGAGTAACATGGAAACTTTATGATGCACCGGCGTGCACACGGTGGCTCGCGAAATCGCTCTATTTCTTCTTATCTTCGGAAACTTTGCTTTGTGACAAAAATTTAATCGCCACTATTGTATAATACCAAAGATACAATTAATATTACAGTGAAACATAGTTAAAATTAAATTGAAACAAGTCATTATTTATTTGTAACTTTGATGACTCTCGGAAAAATAATCTCATATTTTTTTTAGGTTGTGCACGCAAAACTCATTTGGTATTGATAGTTATTTCAGATGTACAAATATTATTCTTACGTATCGCAGAAAACACACGTAGGTAAAATACTTAATGGCGCAAGAAAATTATTTCAGAGATCCTTCGGGGGAGATGATGAAGATTGTTTTTTTTAAAGTGTTTCTTTATATACGAGAAAGAAAGAAAATCAGGGTAAAAGGATTCCACAAAACGAATGAGAAACGATGGAATCCTGGAGGATATAAGTGTGAGATGTCAGGTGCTATGAGAAGTTTGATGGGAAACCGCAGACGCCATTAAACAGAACCCTCCTGTGTCGGGGGAGAGAGAGAGAGAGCGGACTGCGTTAAAACTTTAAATAACCTACTGACCATACTATACACATGTATATATAACTTATGTTTCGAGGAGAAATGCATGAAGAAATACAAAGAACCGCGCGAGGCCTACAAGATCGCATCTGCCGCGGCGAGGCAAAATTACTATCAAGTCATAAATTCATTCGAGACGTCGAGATTTCTGCACGACAAGCTTCTTCGATTTTCCATAAAAAATTATAAACCTCCATAGCATACGGATGAATTTTTTGTTAATTTAATTCAAAGTACCCGATATTATATACGTATACACTGAAAAGAAAAATTACTTTTGGCCTCAACCACAATTTTGTAGTATTTCTAAGGATAATTATAATTAACATAACGATGCATGTAGTTAAGTTAATCATATTTGTTGTTAGAAATGTTAGAAAATTATGATTCGGTTCAAAAGTAACCATATTTTTCTCTCAGTGCACATCTCTGTAATCTCCCTCTGTAAAAATTAAAAAAGTTTAGAATTTCAAATTGACGGCTGTAACGTAATGCAGCAGACAACAAAACTCTCGAGACATAAATAATGTTTAATTATCCAGCGGGATCGGACGCTGCGAGCGATGCAATTTTCGCTTTCGTTGAATCGCTTGTCGCCGCGCGCCTATCGCGCCGCGATATTTCACAGTGGATTATAATAGTTGCGATGATAACGACACGCTACTTTTTCTAAGCGACGAATCGATCATCGCCGGCCCGATGGGGCTATCCGGCGAAACCGGTAGAGACGAGAAGGACGAGGCAGAAAGAAGAGGAAGAAATAGAAGAAGAACAAGAAGGGAGGCTATAAGAAAGATAATAAGAGGGAACGGAGAGAGACGATGATGAACCGAGGGAGAAAGGGAGGGAGGGAGGGAGGGAGGGCACCATGGGTGCGTACGGACGAACGCACGATGGACGGATGGATAGACGGGCCCACGGGTGGACTGACCGACGGACGGGCGGACAGCAAACGCATCAATGACAAGACGTAAATCATAGTTTTATGACCCGTCTTTATGTGGCCCTTATTCGTGGCACTCATCGGTAGAAGAGAGCCTTTCGGATTTTTCTGTCTGGCTTATACTTGCACGTCCAGGACCGCATCGGCTCGCGTCGGCCGTGCCGAGGGTTTACGCTTCAAAACCGTCTTCTATAAATCCCGAAAGAGAGAGAAACGAATTTTATTAATTTATCCACGACGATAAAATAGCGTCGCGATTAAGAATTATCGTATCTTTGATGTTTTTTTTTCAGAATGATAAATATAACATGTGTACTTTACAGATTGAATTAAGATTGACATTCCATTTAATCTCATTAATGTACATCTCAATTTTTTTGTAAACGTGTCTTTCCTTATACGTAAGATGAGAAATTGCAAAAGTGTTGAATGAATAATTTCGATGATTCACGGAATTAAGTTTCTTTTTATCTCGGTATTTAGATGACGAGAATTTTTGGAGATTTGACCAAATCTTCCATGTATCTCCCATCTTAATACGTGAATGCGTAGATAAAACGTCTCTAAAGAATTTCGACGAGATTCGCAACTACGAGAGTAAAACTTCGCTCCACTTTTCGACTCCGCTCTTCGATTTCGCTCTTCGATCCGCCCCTGAGCGCACGTAAGTGGGTATATAACAGGTACCCGCTGCGTGGGCGTCGGTTTACGGGTTTGCTTTTAAGTGACCGTACCTTAATTCGCGCTGCGGTTAACAGTGTGTCGTGCTTAACGGTGATCCCGCGAGGGAAGGCGCGGGACAGAGTCGCGGGGGAAGGAGCGAGAAAAAGCGAGAGGGGGCGGGGG
>VBVQ01001184.1:0-38925 GCA_011636635.1 Tetramorium simillimum
AGAAAAGTATTCTCAAATAAGAAGAATATTACTTTCTTGGTTAAACTGTATAAAATCTTAAAATACATCTTCATTCAAGTAAATTTCCTTTGATATATATCTCATATGTAATCAAAGGAAATTTATCAATATAATCTCATTTTAAGATTTCCATTTTGAAACTAAAGATATTGTCAAAATAAGAATATTCTTTTTTTCTGTGTAGGATTTGTCGTTTAAATAAGATCCCATCTGGATACATATCTAATTTAATTCTCAAATCTCGCGCTGCAAGTCGTTATCCTCCTTAATTAGTTTAAAGCTTGCAACGTCTCGTACCGCTAAAAGGAGGCTTATCTCCGGCGCCTCGTACGAATGGGGTTTGAATCGCACGTATAAATGGATGTCTCTCATAATTTAGAAATCTAGACCGAAAGGGCTTTCAATTGACAGTTAATTAAATTCTTCGCTTGGTCGAGGATTTCCGAAATAGTATCTGGATCGACAATTTTGATATTTCTTATTTTTGTGTTCACGCTTCGTTTCTGCCATTCTATTTCCATCTAATTTACGAAGGATATAAATGTCACGACTCGTTTTATAATCGAGAGTCGCTTTTATTAGCTTTTATCAGTATATTTTTGGCGATATCTTTAAAAGTGCCATCACCCCCGACGCGGCGTTGATGTATATAACTGTCTTTGGAACGGAAAGAACGAGTCACCATCATCGATACATCAATCGTACGATATAAAGCTTAAAGAGGACTCGGAGGACCCTCCTTTTTTTTTCCGGCTACCCGTTTAGGTGCAAAAATTGTAGGCATATAACGCAAAATCGATGAGAGAGACGATAACATCATTTGGGCGACCCTCATCATTACCGTCCCTTTCGTTAAGCTCGCTCAATCGCAGCAAATATTTTTTGAACGATCTGTCATTGGGAGAGGACCCTTCGCCGTACAGTCCGTGCCATTTCCAAGAAAACGATGCCTACGCCGCGCCGGCTCGTTAATCACCTCTGTTCGCAGAAAACGAGGCGGCTCCGAACTTCGTACGTCCACGCGTGGGACGATACGGAGGAGTCATTGATAGAGCGAGGAGATCTCTTTTATAATCTCGTCTCTACGTCACGAGAAAGTGGCGTGACATGCATATCGTGGCGCATTCTTCGAATAAAAGGCTTGGGTAAATCGGTGGTTGCATTATGTAAATTAAATTGGCAGACACATTCGCGGGGACTTTTGTCGAGTCGGATGAAAATGGAGTAAAACACAACATAGAATCGAGATTACGCATTCTGGTAATGAGACGCGATGTCGAGTGCATTGTTACGAAAAAGCAGACGATAGAAATAGATCCCGATTATCAGATTGAAGTGCCGGCATGTGCGTACATCGCGACGCGCGATTAAAGTTACCTGTAGCTCGACGCAAATTTGAATACGCACGCAAGTTTTGATAATGCGATTATCCCAGCTAACTGAAATTACTACGTCGATCGAGTAACTCGGCATCTAATGCAGCGGTATATATTATCGCGAATGCTATTAAAGTAGCTCCGCGTCAATTTTCCGGCTCGGCGATCTAAACTCTCAGACAAACAGCTGTAATCCGACTTAAATATGCTAAAGTTACCATAATGTATTCCCTTGTATATTTTCCCGAGATAATTTGTAAACGCGTAAAAATTGTGTTGTGCGGATAATTTACTTCTGGTAGCAAGATTCCCCGAAACGATTTTGTTATGTGGAAATAATTTTTGTACCGAGAAAACGCTACATGATGAATTTAAAAAGATATTTCGTGAAACATTAACCGAGTTAATTACATTTTTAATTCAACACTTCTTTAATATACATTATTTTGTAATTAGTTAGCATTTTTTACTTTAATTAAAATTCGATTAAGCAAAATATTGAGATTAATAACTGTACATATCATCTATATATCTCTGTATATCATAAAAGAGAAATGTAGAGAGAAATTTAAAACACGTTAAAGAACTTTTTATTCTCTCTACGGGATATTTATTTCATTAAACAGAAATATATTTACAAGAACAGAAAGCTCGATAATATTTTGCGAGACATTGCGTTGAAAGGAAAAAGACGTCTGCCTTTTTCGCAGGGGCGAAGGAAGAGGTTTCGTCTCCTCTTCAAATATCTACGACTTGCAGGGCAAGTGCGAATGCATGTAACATCAGGCAACGATGATAAAAACTTTCTCGAGAGCCCCGGTGCCCTCGAGTATCCAAAGTCTCCTCGTATCTGCTTATCAACCGTGTATAGCGATCCTCAGGTTCATCGTTCTTGCAAAACTATGAAGTTTTCGTTTGTCAAGGGTACGCAGCCGCTCGTTCAGAATCCCATATTGTTGTAACTTGTAAGTGGAGCTTCTATAGGCAAGACTTACAGGACGTAGCTAAATCGCTCGTGAAAAAAGGCTACGGTGAGAATACAAATGCGTTCTTCATGCCACATAAAAGAACGTATCTGTAACGTGGCGCACGTTGGATGTGGCATCGACAGATCGGAAAACACTTTGTCACTCGCCATTGCGTCTCGTTTAAGTGCGCTTCGTCCGTGTGTTTACAATTCTTTCGAGGAGAAATTTTGTCCAGTTTGTGCTGCAGTCGGCAAAACTTTTCTATTGAAAATATAATTTTGAATAAAAATAGCATGCATGCAAGATGATATACTATATAATCTCTGGATATAAATATTTCCTTATAATCATATAACAAATTTATGATATTATTTTGCTCTAAATCTCAACGCCCACAATATACTTCAAGACTATGAATTAACGTTATATAATTTTTCTTCAAAAATGTTTTCCTTCATTCTTCAATGCTGAACGGAAAAGCTAATAATTTTTTACGATGTTTCGCATGGTATAGCTATTAATAACATTTCGTGCGTCATTTGAGATAAGCGGAGGAATTTTATTTAGGAATCAAGCAAATCCACATATTTCCGCTGAAGAAAATACCTTTCAGAATATATGAGGGCCGCCAGATCCCCGATATCTCCCTGTGGAATTCATGCGACGTGGTCACATCGAGAACTAAATTTTCTAGAAACGTTTACTTTGTCAATAAACTAACTTAAATGTAAAGACGTGGCATAGAAGAAGATGGAACGGAGAGAAAGAAGTATCCGGGAGCATCTGTTCAGGAGACACTTGAACGGAGAAACGAGCAATTGAATACTTTTACAACCAAATTTCGTACGAGATAGCAAGAATTTACATTGCCTCATTCCGTAAGGCACCCTTGCAATCTGCCGAAGTATTCGAATATTGCGCTCGATGATCTCACAAATGCCAAGAGAATTCTATTGCCCAAAGAAAGCTTGCTGATAGCATGCATCTTGCTGAAGTTCAACATCAGAGGGACAATTCAACAGAAATATCTATATCAATAAATTGGCTCGCTCGAAAAGATCGAAAAGATAAATTGAGTTTCTTGTAACAACGATAAAGTTTAAAGAAAAATTTATAAAAACGATATTCATTATCTGGACGTTGCTTAATCGATTCTTTTTCGGTTATTTTTTTTGTTTTTAATTCTAAATAATTCTTTTCAGAGAAATAAAATTGAAATATCAAAATATGCGATTTAAAACGATGTTTCGGATAAGTGTGATCTGCGTATATGTATATTATATAATATGAAATTGTCACATTTCGTATGATTTTTTTGACGCTCTATATCACATATGTTTGTATGCAGTTAAATAATGAGGTGTGTACATTTCGCATGTCATCCTAAAAATTGTGCATTAACTTTCAGTTCAGTTAGTTCGGATTCACGCTACTTTTTCATCACAAGTTTCGCAGAGAGCAGAATTTCGGATAGACTGTTTATCGGCGAAGTTAATACTTGGTATTTCGGCATGATGTAATTGGCGGAACGTGGGTTTTCATTACAGAATAAGCCACAGTATAGTTTCCTAGGAATTCAATTTAGTCCCACTGGCCAAGGACTACGCGGTTTAACATGCATCAAAGAGGCGGAAGGGTTTAATGAAACATGGCCGTGATCTCTGGTAACACTTTCCTGCGTACGAACGAAAATTATCCTGTGACCTTTCGCGGAGCGACAATCCCCGGAAGTGAACCAATAATTAAACATTGACTTCATTAGCGTCGCAAAGTGGAATTTTCGTATCGCTCGTTAAGCAGATTGACTCGCGAACATTTTATAAAAATTATATCGCGAGCTTCAAATAATAATAAAAATAAAGCTTTTATTCAATTAAATAGATATAAATTCTGTACTTTGGTATTTCATTAGCAGAAATACAATTATATTAAAAGTAAATTTTATTGAAGAGAATTTTGTTGAAGAGGATGTGAATAACGGATGATAAGCGAGATTAAATTACCGCAGCGACACAGTCGAATTTTCACAAATGTACGTGTGTTTCTGGCCATAAATTCGCGTACGCTTCTCATATGCAGAAGCAAGATCGTACGTTATGAAACGTAGCAGGTGCCGCATAGTGCCCCATATGATGTGCGTAGAAATATTGAAACTATTATTGCATCTTCTTAAAATTGAGCTGTCAAGAATGCATCCCCCTATCTGTTAATGGTTTCCGCAACAAACTTCGTAGATCTTTTCTCGAGTGTAAATCTCCTCTATCTCTGACAAGTTTATATGCGAACTTCTTTAGCAGCCCACCAAGCTATTGCTCGACTCGACTAAATTATACAAATATTTCAAACATTCCGATGAAGTTTATCTGACATTTACATCCAATGGAGAAGTTTCTTTTGAAACTTTTGTTTCGTCTGGTAACTCGATGCTTTACGTCCAAAAAGTCTCGAATAAGGGAATATACGCGACGAGGAAAAACCATCTCAATTTTCATGAATATCGAAGTTTGCTTGTTTAAATTCAGCGTCCACGCTGTAAAATGTGGACTACAGGTGTCATATGGTCTTCTGGTCGCAGACGTGTGTTATAATTGTAACTATCATATGCAGAGCTTGACGTCATGCGCATCACCGAAATTGAGGTTGAAGCGTCACTAATCTAGCGCCGATAATAACGTTAATTACGTTACGGGGCGGGTGACAAATATTTCATAATTACGTTAGACCAGGGTTATTGTTTATGCTCGTATCTTATTTGTATCAATCTCAATATCAATCACTACACTTCAACGTCAATTACAATTCTCGACGATTTCCCTTGACCCCCGTAACAATTTTACTGATTCTGTCGTATAAACTGTTTTTATTGAAAAACGTTTGATTTCTCTGATATTATCGTTCTTCTATTTTTGTTAATTGTAAGTTTTCAAATATGATAGGTTCTTTAATACAATATCAAATATCAAGTTTTGGTAGATAAAATCATGCTCAACGCGCATACCCTTTCATGTTCAAAGGATATTACCAAACGCCCACAAAGGCATACGATCGTAGTTAATGTCAACGACATCTGACCGAAATTTGCAAACCGTTTCAGAGTTTACGTGAAGCTATAATATTATGAAGGTACTTTGAGTCAGCTCCATTGGAACTAGCGTAAATCCGGAAGTGGTATAAATAAACCTTAAATCAGATCATGCAATATTCAATATAAATCTTGAACGAAATTAATATAATGGCTAAAATAAATAAATTATTGTTCCTGTTCATATAATTTCTTATATTTTTTATGTCGTAAAAATATAAAAATTCATTGAAATATTCAGGAAGAAATTTAAATTTTTCCATAAAGACGCAAATAAATCGGCTATATTCTTAAATCTATACCTACATTGAAAGATACGAATTTTATAGAACGCAGTAAAAATTTTATTACCATGGGAAAGCCTACACACAAATGCTGATAGCGCACATCACGGAGTTCCAACGACAGACGTCAAACGTTACGCATTTTCAGCACTCGGCCGACCGCGATATTCCGTTCATTATCATTTTCGCTCCGCGTATATCCCACGTAAACTACAGTGTAATATATCCGCGTTCATAAACGGCGCGTCGCGGCCACCGCGGGATTTAATTCATCTCTGACATCAGGACGATCATTTAATTATAGCGCAGCTGGCACGTATTTCGCATATTATGTAGCAGATTAATTCGACTCGTATCTCGTCGAATTATCATAAATCCACGTGGACGGCGAAACATAGTCGCCGATATCGCGCTACCGGCGGCGTCACGTTCTCCCTGAAAAATTAATGTCAAAACGTGACAACTGTCTTGTGCGAGCCACGTGCACGTGACTCGGATTCACGACGATCGATTAAAACGGGGTTTAACGGGATTGTATAAACGCCCAGTTACCTTGAGCGTTGTGGAAATAATGGGGAATGAAATGAAGTGGAATGCCGGAAACATCGAGCAGGTCGTGCCAGTATTTTATTTCTCATAATAAATTCTACGAGCTTTGTTATCGAGTTGCCTTTATAAACTTCACGATTTGTTCTGCTAATTTGGCGATTAATTCTTCCACAATACAAAATATGTTTTCGCGATCTTTAACATTAAATGTTGATAAAGTTTGTAATTAAAATTCCCGTTAAAAATTAAATTCAGTATTAAATAACCGCAATTTATATTATATTTTATACATTGAATTATTACACAAAGACACGCAAACATAATGCTGATATTTCACGATTTTTATTTTAATCAAGGAAGGTGGAGATAAAATATTTTTTAAACCATTGACATTTTAAAAGAGACGAAATTGTTTAGTAACCTAAATAAAGTCGCAACTCAGTTTGCGAAAAGGCGCAGCAGTTGAAGAATAATACGAAAACGATATTGTGCTGTCAGCGAGAAGGTAAATCATCCGGAACCTGCCGTTTTCGAGATGTCAAATAAAATATAAAAGGGCATCGATCCTTCCTGCGTTTTATTGTATTTTTTGGGCGCTTCAGTTCGTGGGTTCGAACTGAACGTAAATGTACATTTGCGTGATATTCTCTGGAACATATTCATGCATGATATTAGGTTTTCGTCATTCTTCGTGTCCGTAAAGAATTTAATGAAATTGCACAACGAAAATCGACAAATTTCGACGACGCTGAAGATGAATGTCCTGATTTATCAGATATTTCAATTTTCTCACGCTTCTTACTTCTATTATTGAAATTTATTGCAATGTGATTATATATCAGTTATATATAAATGTCGTTAATATTTTATCATTATTGTACGTGATAATTATCACATATAATTAAATACGATGTAATTATAAATCAACGTGTATATTAAATAGAACATTGAAGAATAGGGATATAAACGCTGGATTCTTTTATGCAAAAATTAATGCGTAAAGAAGATTCACTGATCCGTGACCGATCACGTCTCGCTCCAGGTGACATGCCAGGACGAAGAAGGCAGCCAATGCATACCAAAGAAGACCTTCCTAGCGTTGCTGCGTTTACCGGAAGTCAGCTCGAATCTGGCGGCGTATTCGAGGACGGCGAGAATTATTCAGGAGGCGAAGGACCATAACGACATGGCTCATCTGAAGGCTCTCAGTTCCGAGGAGAACGACGACGCCGAGATCTGTATACCCGGCAGTATCTATCTGGAGCTCTTCAGGGATCCGGCGTTACGTGCACATCTCAGCGTCATGGCGCGTACTCACAAGCTGCCCGAATTTCCTGGACGTCTGCTGGACGATAGCGAGGAGGTCGATTCGCGGGACCTGATTTCCGATGCGGAGAAACGCAGTCTTGCTACCTTGGCCAAAAATGACGACTTGCCGGTCAACATACAGGATCGCGAGAACGATAGCGACGACGATGAGAAGAGGAGCATCTCTTCTAGGTATTCATATATTTTCTGGATATTTTTCTGATTCCTAAACTGATATAACTCTAAGTAGGAAATATTTAAGAATATATAATTGAACAGAGAGAAGAAAAGCTATTTACGGTACGAGCTTAGTAGTATAATAATAATATTTCTATATGAATTTTTATACATTTTTAACTCGCCTGTGCGCTGAGTATTTATCAGTCCTAAAATCCAGCTTTTAATCAGAATAGTAAATCCACAGTTTATTCTATTTATAACTGATTTGACTTTAAATATTTGAAACCTCCGCGCTAAATGGCAAAATTCGAAATCGTTATATTTCACCGCTGACTTTTTGACCGTTGTTACAAATAAATACTATTTAATTATTTTGTAATAATTTCATGTTAGTTTTATTATTAAGAAGATTACTAAGAGGATTATTATTGTACCACTCCATTTATTCAACTACCCGAATTAATCGATGTCGTATTAAGCGACAGTATGGACGAGATGCTGAGCAGGTTACTGGACCGCGAGTATCGTCAACGAGCACCCGGGATCTACGAATACCTGACCGAGCTGGATCCGGAAGTGGCCGAGTATCCGTTAGATAAACGTAACGTCGGCTCCCTGGCGCGGGACTTCGCATTACCTACGGGCAGACGTCACATCGCCTCGGTGGCTCGCGATTACGGTCTACCGAGCGGCAAGAGGAACATCGGCTCCCTGGCTCGGCAGAGCATGCTGCCTCTGAGCGGCAAGAGGAACGTTGCTTCTCTGGCGAGATACTCCATGCTGCCGCAGACCGGTAAGAGGAACGTCGCCGCGCTGGCCAGGGATTCCGCTCTGCCCTACGGCAAACGATATCTCGGCTCGCTGGCCCGAAACGGTGGCTATCCGGTGCGCGGGTACGACGACGGCAAGCGCAGCATCGCCTCACTGGCCAGGAACGCCAACTGGCCCGGTTTCGACAAGCGAGGCGGCACCGCGCCGGGCAGGATGATCGTCCGGGTGCTCAACCGCCACGGGAGATCCCTGAGCGACGATCGCGAGACGCACAACGAGCCCTTGGATCTCCAACAGCTCATCAGGCAGGACCACGACGACGAGAACGGCGCCGAGGCGAACGTCGCCGGCAACTGGCCCACACCCTTCAGCATCTCGGAGGATCTCGACGACAGCAGGGCGAAGAATAGATCGAACAGGAGGATCGACGGCGCGACTTCGCAAACGAGGCACAAACGGCAGATCGACTTCTCCGACGAGTATCCGCTGCCCGTCGTGCAGAACACCAACATGCTTGATTACGAGGACATGATCGACGCGCTCGCCTATCCGAACGCGGAGAAAAGGTTCATGGGTGAGTAAAATCGGAGCGCGATATTTCGGTTGGTACTCATTCGGGGATCGATCCACGGGAGATCGATCCCGTGGAAATGATTTTACGTATTCACGATACGTGTGAAACGACATTTCGGTCAGTATTAATTTATGGAAATCTCGTGAACCTTATTTTAACATTTATAACGTGACCGAAAGGCTCGGTCCATCCATCTCAAATGTCATAGCGCTATCGGAATTTATTGCGCAGAGGTGCTTTCACATTCTACGTGGGTCAAATTAAATTTTGCATTTTCTTTTTGCCGATCAATATTTAACCTGGCTGATTGGTCGGCCAGTTTAAATATATAACTATAATCGCACTTTGTTCCCCCATGTACCCGCGACGCATCCACGGGGAGCGCGCCGTCGCTCGTTTAGCGACCCTCAAAATTCGACGATAGCGTAGGGAAGAAGCTGCGCCACGTCGAACTACTTGACACCGTCTGTTGTCAACCATAACTCTGTCGAGAACAGGTTCCGCGCCGGAGGTGCCGGCCGACTCGGGCTACCCTGAAGTATTGCAACCGAGTAAGAGACATATCGGTGCCCTCGCACGCCTCGGCTGGCTCCCGTCGTTCCGTGCACCACGATTCTCTCGGTCACCGCGATATCTGGTCGAAAGGTCAGGCCGTTAGGCAGCCGCTCTCTCTCTCTCTCTCTCTCTCTCTCTCTCTCTCTCTCTCTCTCTCTCTCTCTGTCTCTATCTATCTCTATCTCCGTGTCCTCTTCTCCTACCTCGGTGTGATGTCAACCGTCTCTCGTCAGTACCTGTACTCAAGTAGAGCTGTATCTGCAGAGACTGAGAAAATATGTCATATCTATGTGTGTGTGCCAGTACCGACAGATCTATCAGCCACGTCACGTCACGTCCACGTCAATGATAACCCACCAAATATCAACAACCACCTACCACCATGTACAAATCACCACGTACAAAACAAAATGTTCTCCAATTGTGTCTTCTTCTTCTTCTACTACTACCACCACGATACAACCCCGGGACTCATCACGGTAGTTGGGTGTACAGTGTCTCGATGTAGTGTCTCGCTGTTAGAGACTAGACGGCTACACATTAGAACGCTGATAGTAGATCGATGTTAGACGATTAGACGGCGTAGAATCGGTGTATAGTTTGCCACGTTGATTCGGTGTTCTAGTTTGTAATTTTTTTTTATGTCTTATCGAGTGGTTCCCAACGTTAAATTTTACCTTTCCAAAAATTTAATTGTACACGAAAAATCATAAAGGGTATGATTCGGAAATTTCTGTCTCTCTGTATTTACGACTTTCGAACTGTTATTTAACTCGTCTGTTGGGAACCATGAGTGCCGTGATGCAGCATTTTTCTAGATACATTCAAAAGAGCAGTGTTACATGGGAATGGTTTTTATGTCGTTTTACTTTTATTTTAATGGTCCATGCGACGTTACGTGATTTTTCAGCGAAGCGGTAACTCGTGTAATCGATAGGCAGGATTAAAAACCATTGCTGAAGGACACTGTGTATTACATTGGTATTAGATGTTCAATATGTTGAGCGTTCCTGCGCTGTTGAAGTTTTTCTGAAAATATTGAATTAGACTCTTATCGGGAAAAATGATAACTAATTATATTAATTAACAATTGCAAGTTGCAAATTTTTATGCTGTATATGTAAAACCCCCGAATAACATGGAGGATGCGTTCTATGTTGTATGAATTCATTTTATGCGAGTCGCATAAATTATATGGATTATGTATGCATATAGAAACGTATATTTAAAAGATATAAGAGTTAATAATAAAAAATAAATATTAAAGAAAGATATAACAGTAAAATATTTTTACTTCAAAATAAATATTAAATTTAAAAAGTTTCTTTGTCATTTTATTTAAAATGGAAGAAGCAGTTACAGTTTTATTCATATTTATTCACAAACAAACATTTTTCTATCTTTTCTATGCAAATCCATGTTATATGGAGGTATATTAATCATAAATTTTCTTTATTCTAATTTTTTCCTATAAAGAAAAGCATCTTTATAGAAAAAAATTGAAATTTTATATAAACAGTCAACAGCTGGTATGCATGAATAAACTTTTTTGTTTTTATCAATCTTTTGTGTCATTGTTTCCGTGAGATAAATGTCTATGCTGACACTATCAGCACCGCGCGCTATCGATTAGTTACGTGTTTAGAATTGATCCTATTGTGTGTGGTTGTCGAACGAGCGGCATTCTGCGAGACATAACGAGGGCGCAACTGAATTTCAGGGAGGATCCCGCAGATGGGTCCTCGTCCAACTACACCCCCAACGCGTCGGCTCGGTCGCTAAGACCGATCTTCACCCCGAAAACCCGCTACCTGCAGTCCCTGCACGGAGATTGTCGACATGGCTTCCAGAGGTTCCTGTTACCGGACATCGATAACTTCCTGCGGACGTCGAACTCCCGCGTCGCGTCCCACTCCATGTAAAAGCCCTTCGCTTCGCTGCCCCAGGGCGGCGACGCCGTACAAATTCCATTACATCAGACTCACGCGTTTTACTCAGCTAACCGTAAGGAGAGCGAGGGGAAAACGGATGTAAATATTCGGATCTTGAGTCTGACGTTCTTCCTTACTGGCCACTGATCATCCCTTGTCAACGGTAGATATATAATATCTCGATCATCAATGATCGAATAATGATCTCTCAAGTAATGATCGATCGGCGAAAATAATAATAATATTTTAAAATTCCTGAAAATTGAGATCAATCAAATTGAATAAAAAAAATTCGAGTCAAAATTCGGAACGAAAGTGAGGAAGTCCGTCAATATATAATCAGCGACTAGTCCACTCAGACTCGTTGAGAAGAATTTGATCTTGGTCGCAAGATCCATCGATGAACAATAAGCTTACTGCTCGCCGACAATAATAGTTTCACGTAATCCTAATGTGACGCCTTAAATGTGCCGTCTGTATCGAACAGATTTTAAATCCGTTATGCGGAAAGCGTACGTCTGAAAAGGAGATTTCAATTTGCAGACAGAAATTTCTCTCGCTCAAAGTTAAGAAAAGAAAAAAAAAAGTAAGAATCTTCCTCCGCAGTTATACAAGTTTCTGAATGTTATGTAAAAGGACTTTGTCAACGACAGTCTCTAAATTTACGAATTTCCGTAACCACGCACGTTTCTCTTGATATTTGTATCTCGTTATTCCTCCTAATGTCGATGTATAGCAACACGTATCTGCCGTGACTTTTGTAATTCGTATTTTCCGAAGCAAGGCGAGAAATATCCTTGATCGACGGGATAACAATAATATAACAACGATCGGTCGGCTCACGGTTCGCAAATTTGGCATTGATCTCCGGTCATTAGCGCCACTTAATATCGATATCATTGATAAATCACTTACGAGCGATTCGTCGAGCAATACCTCGTGATTCTTTCGTTTCCCGTCGTTTGCGACGATATGAACAAACGAAGTAGGGGCGGAAGGCCGACTTGGCCGTTAATTTAACGATAAATCATCGCGAGATCGAAATATTTGATTCCACCGATGCTTCCCATTTAAACGAGGGCAGTTGCGAGAGAGGCTGTACGTCGCTATGTTGATTATCATTTAGTTCGGGCTTCACCCGATAAATCATTGCGAGATCTTTACGCTCTTGGCGGCTCTGGCGAACCGTAAGATTGTAAAGAAAAAGAGGATAGAAAATTCGCGTGCGGCAATTCGACGACTATTAAATACTTATTGTTAGCGAAAGCGTAAATCGCCGTCGAACGAGAAGTGTTCAAAAAAATGGTGCATTGCCCGCAATTGCGAAACAACGTCGACGATCATTTTAGATAATCGAGAAAAGCTTTTCGCCGTTATTCTCCAGATATTTCTCACCATGTTGCGATCAATATTTTCGCCGTTGTGTGATTTTAGGTACTTGCGGTGTTAAGAGCCATATGCAACGAATAATATATTCATTACATTTGTTATTTGCTTAAAAGACGAAAATGTATTCGCTTAAAGTATATTAAGCATAACTATTATTTCATTGGCAGAATGAAGCAACAATTCTTTTACAGTTTTGAAGTTTAAATCTTGGAAAAGGTATATCAAAGAAGTACGAAATGTGTTAATTGTATGCTTCTCCTTTATCTTTTGTTTCTTATGGAACTAAATCTTAAAACTCACGATGTATATGTGACTTGACAATTTCCATTTTTATAAATGGCATTATTAGTAGATGTTTTTTTACGATGAATTCAATTAAGAACGTTGCAGTCGCAGAAGCGTTCAAAGACTTTAAAACTGGAAACGAGGAAGGTGGCAGGCATTTTTCATGTAACGAACTCAAATGTAGAGCACCATTTTGCGGTGCCACCCTTGTCTTTCGTCTACGAATGTTGTCATCTTTGTTATTTTTTTCGAAAAATCCTATGATTACAACCGTGAGAATCTCGATCGTTCGCACACACATGTGCGAAATCGATGAAGCCAGGAAATAATCTCCGTGAGCGTAGTAACATGTAAATGCCAGATTAGTGCTCAGAGCTTGCGAGCTCGATGACGATAATGCGAATTCGGTTTCATCCTAGTCTCCATTGTATCTCATTTAAATATTGTTAGAAACGTCGTTGTGTAACATGTATGTGGTATTGCACGTATACAATCGAAATACGCTCGATGTCGCGGCATCATCGGTCTATCATTGCTGTGGATGACATATAAGTCTCTGTCGACTTCTCTTTAACTTTACGACTTAAAGTACTATGTGTTTGTCTAGACAATAATGGATAACCGAAGTGACAATAAAAGTGATAATGATATTGAAGTAATAAACTTGAATTTTATTCCGCAAGTGAATATTTTTGCTTTTGTTTTCAATCTTTGTTGAACAATATCGATAAATCCCGCCTGTGCATTCGCAAAGTAAAAAATGTAATTTGTCGTAGCATTGCTGAGCAAAAAAGAAAAAAATATTAACGTGAATGTAACAGACAACAAAATTTTATTACGTACTTTTTTGACTTGATGAATTATAAGTATCCTATTTTATTTTAATGTTAAATCTTTATAATAAAATAAAAAATTGTAAATAGTAGTAAATTATATTTTAATAAGCAATCTTTGATTATTATTATTCCATTATCATTAATACAACAAGTTATCTCATACCGAAGTCAGACTTCATTTTTATATTAATTTAATATATTTTAGGAAAGGGAATAAAAATACCATATAGGATTATAGATTAATAAAGAATTTATATATGTATATTTATATATCTATATACACACGAAATATATTATATACAATAGAAGTGTGCACATCTTTTGGTGCATCATCTCTAATCTCTGTACAACAGTTCTGATTGACTAAAATATTCCACCCACGCTACGATGATAATTAAGCTGAGCGTGCTGAGCGTAGCCTTCGTAGCCTTGATCGTACCAGTCCGAGGTTGTTCCCGTATTTGGGGTACTCGACTGAGTACTCTGAGAACTTGCGTGCTGAAGACTGCCGGTGTGACCCGTGGAGCTATACTCACCGCTTTGGAAATGATTGAACTGTCCCCAACCGAGCTGCGTCCTGGACCAGTCGGTGTTACCTGCCAGGCCAAAGACGAAATATATAAATAAACTTTAATATATTCTCGAGCTCAGTGGAATCTCAAACGCGTAAGATTTTGAATTATGCATTCTTTATATTTTTACATTTTAGTACATTTCAAAATTCGCAGCTCTAGTTTTATTTGCATATTAGAGATTTATGGATCGAACAAGTGGGTGTTAAAAAAAATGTTCAAAACGTGAAGGCATTTTCAGTATATTTCATACAGTTTTCCGATTTCTTCCAAGAACTCGGAGACTCCACAGATCTTAGGAAACACTCACCGTTGTGCGAAAGCGACGTCGGCGCACCGTGCGCGGCGGGTGGCTGCATCGTCGATACCTGGGCGAGTTGCACAGAGGCCGCGTGCGCCGGAAGCGAGCCGATGTGACCGGAAATGGAGACCGCGTGTCCCTGAAGGGCGCCGCTCATCGTAGTGGGCACTTGGGCCATCGTGCTCGCCATTTGGGCGACGGGGGTGCCGCCGGGGATCTGGTGAACGCCGCTAGGCGCCTGGTGCAGCGCCGTCGGGCTGTGATGCAACGTCGTGGGTACCTGCGGTATTCCGCCCGGCATCTGCGGCACCTGCGGTATCTGCACGAGCTCGTGGCTGGCCGCGGCGTATTGGCAGGGCGTCAACGGCAGGTTCGCCATCGGGTGCCCTATGCTACCAGTGTGCTTGCGGAGTCGCGCCCTGCGATTGCTGAACCACACCTGAAACGGTGCGCATGACACTTGGCAGTTGCACTCTCGCGACGGGATCGATTTGGTGGTAACCGGGTTTTTTAACTTCGATATACAATGTACTGTGCGCAGTACAGGGCGCAAGTAATGACCTGGCTGTTATTGGTTCCTCGAATTTCTACGTCCGTTTTTTTGCTTTCTTAAATAATTTACTGAATCGTGGTTAGGAAAACAATTTTATCTATAAGACATATTTTTTTAAATTGCCTTTAACCAAGATTGGTGAAAAGGTATTAGAAATTCTGCTCGACGTGTCGCTCATAATCGATGTAATATATTTTATGATAATGTCGGCTACTAATGTTATGCAATACTCACCTGAATTCTTGCCTCCGTCAGTCCAGTTCTCTGAGCTAATTCCTCTCTGGCGTAAACGTCTGGATACTGAGCTCGTTGGAACGCAGTTTCCAGCTGTTCGAGTTGTTCGCCGGTGAACGTCGTTCTGCTTCTGCGTTGCTTTCGCTTCAATTGAATGCCCGGTTCGCTTTCCGTGTCAGAATCGTCACCGCAGCGACCTAAGGACAATAAAAGTGACGATCTCATATTGAAGAAATTCAAAGAAAAATATTCAAGAAATTCAGATTGACATCTGTTGATATTACCCTGAATGACTTATCAGTAAGTCTTTTATAATTAAGTCTAATTAATGGAATTCTAAAATTGCAGTATGAAAATCTCTCGAATCCAATTAATGTTGTCTTAATTCCAATAAATAATAGAATATTAATATAATACGTTATATTTAAGGAATCACATCCTAAATATATTTAATACATGTATTCTTAATCGTATTACCACGTATATATTCTACACACGTTTCTATTTTAAATGCAAATTATTAAAGTTTATAGAAACATATTGAACAGATATTTTAAAATTATTAAAATGAGAAATTTACTAGTTTTCTCATATCACGAGTTTTCCAATATTTTTCCCTTTTACGCAGAATATTAACTAAAGTGTAAAGTCAAATGTCTTTTACGGTTCGCAAATTATGAGCACGCTTGCGTTCGGGAAGATTTTCGCGATAGCGATTCTTTAAATTCCGCAGCAATTATTAATTGGTGTTAAAACGGCCATCACTGCTAATCGATAAATCGTCGAAAAAGCCGCTCTGTCACTCAACCCGCCGTTGCATCGCCGATGAACTCGCCTCTTTCTCTGAATGGTATATTGATGAGACGATGATCATCATTTGTATAATACGCGTATCCGACGACGGCTATTTCGCACAGTCATCGTATTTCCTATGGCTTAATTGTTTCCTATGATTGAATTCAAGATGTTTCACCTAATATTTCAAAAATATCCCAGCGTATCGTCACGGGTTTATTCTTATAAATCTCTTTGTAGTTCACCGAATAATCATTAATAAAAATATTTCATTTCGTACATACTTTATACACTTTTTGCTAATTAAATTGATGGAAACAAATTGAAAAATCTATATTCATCTAACAATTTTATGTAAATATAACAAGAACTCTGACATCCTGATTTAAAGTCCTTCCTATCTATCTGCTTGCATGAAACAACTTTATGCGTTCTGCATATGTTCGCATGTATACTACATGTACCGCAGTCATTAAAGCATCCATAAAGTGCTCGTAAAAGACGAGCAATGGTTACCACCGTATTCACCCGCCATCTTGCCTCGTTTTCATAGTTTTGATATGTTTTACGATCGACCACTTTTTTCAGCAGGGCCCGTTGCTCCTTGAAGAGCTTATCGTCAATGACATAATAATGGTCCCCCTCTCTATAAAAATTTTTCTTATTTTTCTTTTTATTTTATAAAAAAAAACTGTTACTTCTTATTTTTTTATTGTTATGGAAGTTAGAACAGCTTCTAGAATAACTAACAACTTAACAAACGCCTCAAATGTATCCCATTATCAATCAATTCTGTTTTCCTTTCGTCTTCCAAGATTTTTTTCTATAATTATAAATATGTTATCGGCTTATAAAGAGATGATTGAGCATCTCTTCTTGGAAATTTATTTTTTTTCTCGAAATTTGAGTATATTTTCCGCCGTGCACGGCTACTTATTTCATTGAAGTTAATCTTCACTTTTTGAAACTTATTTCCCATAGAAAGCCTAAGTCTCTCTGGCCGAGAATGTACAACAACGTCATGCCTCCATTTCATCATTGCTCAACCATTCGACAGTCGGAATTAAACCCTCCTCGAAGAATCCTGCAAACCTCGCATTCAGCATTTCGTTCCGTAAACATTTCTATGCGATACGCTTCTACCTCCGTGCCATTGATAACTATTTGGCTGAGAGAACCGGCAGCTCGTGCGTCCGTTTTTCTAGTAAACGAGAGAAAACAAACATGTATACACGAACACGTATATGCAAAAAGAGACCATCAGTAGAAACTGACCGGACTACCTTCGCCAAATATTTACCCCTAAGTCGACTCCCTCCCTCATTGTCCCGCAATCGTCCCATTGCCGCTCAATCGAGCGTTCCCGTGAACTATTGTCCCGATCGAAGTCGGACAACGTCGTGCTTTCCCTGCCGTTCTCGTCTCCGTCTCATCCGTTTCGAAATAACATTTAATCTCGATGCACGATTTTATTCGCTCGGCCGAACGCACGCGGGAGCACACGGTCGACGGTGAGCAACGAGTGGCTTGTTGTGACGTCCGACAATCCACCCCGGCACAACAAATGGGGATTAGCTCGCTCTTTTATTTGCCCACTTACGCCAGCGCGCTATCGTCGATTCCGCGATGCGGAATTAAACGGCGACGACAGTAATTCTATTTCTTACGCCGTCCGGCCGGCCGGCCGTTCAGCCGATTTTTCGTTCGCGTTTTACAAGCTAACGTTCGATTGAGATCGCCTGAGGTCTCTTCCTTGAACTATTCGGGGATCCAAATAAGAAAGAAAGAGGAGATTGAAGGAGGTTCGTAGGTCCGTAAATTGTATATACGATTTCAATGTAAAGCTTACGATTCATACAATAGCTTGGATTTAAAAAAAAAATTGACGATTATTTTCCCCAAAGAAATTATTAAATCGCATAAGTAGAGCGAATACATCAATTTAATAGATTTAGTTATGGCATTGATTTATGCATAATCGGGTCCTCACTTTTATTAATTGAAAAGCGAAAGGTGAGGACGAAAAGTGAACGCAGTCGAGCTTTTAAATGAGCTATGTCATCACCAGGTTGAGAGACATTTGTCTCATATGGCGTTTGTCGGAATGCGATTTGCGCGAAGCAAGATCGACAGATATCTTCCCGAGGAACCTGCCGTTTTCCTCGCGTACAGTAGAACCTGCCCCGAATTTTGCCGGCGGACAATGAGGGATGCTCTCTTCCCTTGCGGTTTTCACAGCGTCTGACGGGGAAATGAATTAACGGCGGCGGGGGATTGCGGCTTTCGAGTGTACAAGAAAACCCAGCGGCTGTCCTTTGAGCCCGGGTCCATTCTATTTATTGTGCGGCGTTACATTTGTCAAAACGCAACGTGGTCTCTGCGCATATGGAGGCGGATGCGCCGGCATCTAGTCAAACCTAAATAACGCCTGGGGGGCTTTCAGCAGAAGTAGACAAAAGGCTTTTCGGCATCCTATGAGATTTCGCACAGCAGCATTCATTAATAAAAAAAAAATTTTCTCGTTGCGCGCTCATCTGATAGTTTTAATACTGTTTCCTAAATTACCTCTCATTTCGGACGACTTCGAAAGACCGCCATTCCAAGTACAAACCTCAAAACGAATATGAAATTTTTAATTCGAAAGAGCACGCTCGCTTTCTGGAACAGCATCGTCGAACGGAAATGTAATTGTCGAATACAAGCAGGCTCGACTTTCGGTGTCGATGCGACAAATAGTGCGGGAGACTACGAGAAGTCACTTGCCGCGCACTTCCAGTCATCGCGCGTCTCTTCGGGTGGGTTATGAAAAAACGATGGACATCTTTCGACGTTTACCGTCGTCTCCCCTCTTCTTGCCACCTGTACGACGACGACGAGGCCGGTGACAGGAATTTAAACCTGGGTTCCGCCACCTTTACTGTCTGTAGATGCAACTTGTCTCCGGGCTATTCTCCCATTCTTCCGTTTGTCATACCGAGGAACGTGGACGAGCCGCCAAAGATGCCGCCAAAGGAGATCCTTTGCCGTTTGACGGTCGCCGGAAAAAGGTCACTTCATCACGTAACCACCTTTATCTCGTCTTTCCAGAAGATGCGCACCGCGCGATTAAAATGCACCGAGGACCCCGGCCTCGTACTCCTTTCAAGAAACGAAGGTGAGAGAGTGAATCGCGCGTGTATCGCAAAAGATGCTGAGGACAAGGAAATCGAAGCACGAACAAGTTTACATGCACAGGCGTCTAAGAAGTTTGAGACTTTCAGAAAGTTCTCTGCGCAAATTCTCGACATGCAAGGGTGTCTTCAAGATTATGTCTTCACATTAAATAATCAAAATTGTAATATCTGTTTTCTTTTGTGCCGTGATAGGAGTCGACATTACGAAATTAGGAAACTTTCTCGAACCTGTATCAAACTACGAATTGAAATTGAAATTGAATTGGAATTCAGCCAATTAGAACAAAGTTAATATGAAGTAATTTTGTGAACATTGTTCCGATTGGACAAATTCCAATATAATCTCAATTTCAATCTGTAGTCTGACATAAGCTTAAGGATATTAAAATCTGTTCATATTACACGTATTTTTATCAAGTAAACTTTTCAATTAATGACAACGAAATTTTGTCTCGACAAGAAATTGAATTACGATTGCAAATATTCATATTCCTGTTCCTGGTCGTCGTTTAGGATCACAGAATAAAATCTAGGAAGGAGATATATCGCAGTATCTGACGCTCCTATATTTAAGCACACCTTCGGTGTATCTCCCGTTTTTCTCGCTCGAGCAGCAGTCCGCTACAACAATCGTTTTCGGCCATCCATCCGGCGGAGATATCAGTGCGACTAATTATCAATTATCATTATTGGCTCGTTCGGCCGGCTTCTTTTCCTGCGGCATCGGCGAGACAGGGGTGGCACGGAGAAGCGCGGCCAGGTGTGCTCCTCGCGCCGTGGGGACGTTCGAGAGGCAGGGCGGCGGCGTTCGGCGAGTCAGCATTCCTTCGCGCGGCCTCTGACATCGGCGGTCCTCTCAGAGGGCTCTACCCGTCTCTCTTCGATCCCCGGGATTCCCGTCCGGCTGTCCTCGTCCCGCTCCTACCGGCCGGAAGAAAGGAGAAAAAAAAAAGGTGGCTGCCCGAGAGCGCGAGCGGGAGGCAGAAAGATCGAGTATTATGCGCGCGTGTGTGTATATGCGTGCGATCGTTTAGGTGCCCATATGTCGGACTTGTAATGAGAGAACGAATGCGCTCTCCCCGCTCGGGACAGGGAGGCGGGCACTCGATGAAACGCTTTATAGATTATCGCCCCGGCCCACGCCATTGTTTTATCGCGCGCGCGGTCGTCCCTGTTAGCGCGTCGGCGCCTGGAAATGTCAATTATGCCGGCTATGTAATTAAGCCCGCAAGTCCAGGACTCGGCTGGACTCGCCACCTATCGAGCTTGACCTATCCGAGGTCTGCCGCGTCTCTCCGCGTCGCTCCCCGTGAGCTATTTTACATAAGCATCTGTCACCGCGACGAGCGGAATTTTTTGGTGGGTTTATGAATTATTCTCTTCACGCGCGAAGAACGAAGGTGGACCTGTGTCTCACACTTTTTACATTTCGTCGTCGTTCCTCATTCAGCGATGATGTAAGATCCGGCGGGAGCCGACGCTGTCGGCGAACGACAAGCGTTGTGCATCGGCGGGTGAATTACTAGCTTCACTTCCAGATGATCCTGTCGCCGGGGTATTATACTCGCGGGCGCGCGCGCGCGCGCTCGCGCGCACGCCTCGGGCCATCGTTGGTTGGTTCCGTTGATAGGCACAATCAATATCGGCCTCACGAGGATGAAAAGCGGCCCGATCGGGCCGTGAATAGATCGCGTGAAAAGACGCGTGTAATCAATTACGGGGAGAGGGGGGCGGTCCCGCGGTGTCGAGAGCAAATATCTCATTCGTAGCAACGTCATCCAGAAATGTGCCGGTCAGCATCCCCGCTGCGTGTGCGTTGCGCTCGTACACGCGCGTACACGCGCGTCCTGTCGCGTCGCCGTGATCGCACGTACCCGCGGCACTCCGTAATGCCGTCCCGCGCGCTGTAGCGTACGCGAAGTCATTTTGCACGATTAACACGTTGATCGCGCCGCGAGATTACCGTAAATACAGCGAAATGACTCAAGCCGTTATTTTATTGTTAACGGCGAAGGCTAATGCTGAGGTGCCTTGCTCTCTGGAAGAGTACATTGTTATACGGTAACACGGTCCGTCAGAAAGTACAATAGAGATTCAAGCCATTCCGGGACATGGTGTGTCCAGCGTGTGAAGTTTTGTTTCTTCGATCGTCGTCGATCACGCGCGAGTGATCTTCTCCTGCCAGCGGTGCATGATCGAGATGGAAGGGATGAGATGAAATCGGGTATCTAGCGGGACATTCACACCAAGGCACTGGAAGATATAACATACACACACACACACGCACGCACATCCATTCGGTGGGCTTGACGTTCTTCTAAAGCGGGGTGGAGCCTGCACCGGAGGTTCGCGGCAACGGTTACCCGGGTCGCAATCGGCTGTCGCATGTAGATCGCCGCCGCTTTCCTGCGCCTCCCTTTTGCTTTCCGCGTGTCGAATCGGCCGCTGAATGGCGGAAAAGGTGCCGCACCTCCGTAGGTTATAAATCTAGCCCTCACCCGGCCACCACCACCACCTTCCCACTCCCGCCGCTCATGGGGGTCCCCGGGATCCGTGTGTGAGGTCCCCTAAATGGTAACAAATGTCCTCAAAACGCCAACAATGAGCCTGCGAAGCGGTTGACATCCATGAGCCACGGTCTGTCTTCCTGTCAACGCCCGTGTATACGCGCCGTGTGAGCGTGTGAGCCGCGTAAGGGAGGAAGAGGGATGAGACCGGTAGTCGGTACGAGGGCTGCCGACCGATCTCGATGACAGTTTTCACCGGTACAACGACGGTCCGCTACAATTAGGCCGCGTCGGGCTACACTCTCCGAGACCAAGATCTCTCGCCGGGCGTCGTTGGTGGTCCGTGTAAGGGCAGTTGTGATGACGGTGCAGAGTTTTCTTTTATTTGCCGGAGTCCCGTTCCTTTCTCCACAAACAATCGCCTCTCGATTATGACTCTGAGAATTATTATGTATTCGTCCCCGTACCCCACGCAAGTCCGGAATAAAGAATTCATAGACGATGGTCCCGGTGTCACGGCTGACCTCTCGATATATATATATATATTTTTTTTTTGTTAATTGTATTTTAATAAAGATCTGCCTAAATAGCGCTTCCCCGCGTTCATAATACATGGCTCAAGTAAACGTTGACAGCATCGTGGTCAGTTTCGACCTATCCATTCAGTTTCGACCTGACCACAGAATTATGAGGCATTAACTATGCCTCTCGAGATGAAACGAGCTACCGCGTTCATTATTTCGAAACCGCATTGCTGGTGGTCTTTTTTTTTTAAAGAAGTACAAACGCGCCGACTTTTTTTTGGAAATTCGACGCTGACAAGTGCTTTCTTCGGAAATATGCAGTAAAATTCTCTAGGTTTTCCTGTTGCTGAATTGCTGCGTCCTTGAAGATTTTATGCGATAAAGGATCTTGTGCTTTATTCCTTGAAAATATCAAGATACTCGATATACGATTTTTTATTATATTCAATGATACCTTATGACACGTTTGCAAAATTTTATATTGCCGTCATAATAATATAAATACTTTAACATAAATTTTCCTGCGCGTTTGCGAACCTCGCAAGTGTACGTCCGCAAAAATGCTCGAATACAAAGTGCCTTTATAGAACGGATCAATTGATCGTCCTCGAGCGATGTTGCCGTATAATTAGCATTTTTCCGTAACATGCGCGCGAGCCTCGACTCTTAAAGTGCGCCCGATTAAATCGCGGCTTAATGAAAGAGGAGACTACGACGAGTTGCGGGCCGAGGTGGGGCGGCGCAGAAGAAGCGACAGAGGCGATGCGAGAAATTAAAGCGACAATGTAGTCGTTAAGTTTGCATTGCGCTTCATACCTCGTTGCAATCGTGTCTTAAGTGATTAAGATGAAAAAGCTGATATCTAAACATCTCCGACACTTGGAAATGCTTCTTCGCGGAGGATCGAGAAATAAAATCACTTGCGCGAGGATAATTAATAAATACAAGAGTAATATAAAGAACTAATATACAATCGGGTTGTAGAAAAACATACGTTATTCACGTCGAGATTATAACAATATCCGGACTCGAGCGCGGATTCCTTCGAAAAAAGATGTCACGGTAAGTTGGGCGTAAAATGTAAGAATAAGTAATTATCAATCAATCCGAGAGGATTATCCCGCATAAACTCCGGACTCCTTCTTAATTCAATCCGAGGGGTAAAGCCGCGTCCGTAAAGACACACGTCGTACGATACGGGGGTATGTACATCGCTCTCAGGAGGATTATACGCTCGCGTGACAAGGATCGCGTCCACGGATCCTGCGGCCTGCGGCCCGATTCGTGCGGCGCATTAGATACACGCTTTGATATCAGTCCCGACGTCCGGGCCCTCTGCTCCCTTTCTCGCGTCCTTGCGTCCCTTCTTCTCCCGCCCGTGTAATCGCTCACTGACTCCTCTCGCATTCCTCATCGCGTCGATGTGTCGACTCCTCGAACTCGCGATGTTTCGCAACTCCCCCGGAGATAAGGATTACGAACCGTGGAGCGACAAAGTATCATCGCCCGATACGACGTTGATAAAGCGGGGAAGTCGTGAATAAATTAGAGGGATGCGCGGTTAATCTCGTCTCTCCGCAAACATCCTCTTTTTTTTCTCTCTCTCTACAGACCGATGTAAAAATAGTGCGTCGCGTAGTCTTTATCAGGAAACATGAATGTTTTCCTAAATATAAATCATAAATGATAATTTAAGGCTTTACGTCATTCTACGTGGGCAGTAAATTTACTTTTTGCTCATCGAGATAATCGATTCCACTCCGATACACGAGTAAAGCGAAGTAACACCATATAACATGCAAATCACCGTTTTTAGCGTACTAAGGATCCCGATATTATCGCGGCTTCGAGAGATCTTATTGACTCTTCGCGCGCCGCTTGATAATAGCGCGCTGAAGCAACTCGCGACGGCCGAACAATGTGAACGTCGGACCGGGGCGATGTAATCTGCAAATTTGATTGCGAATCAATTCGATTGCGAGCGGCTCGGCAGCGCCGTAAGAAAAGGATCCCTTCGACGCGGTGCGCCGAAGTGTGCTTAAACATCAAAAACAGTATCCCGTAAGCGTCGGCGGCGCATTCCCGATGAGAGCGATCGTCGATACAATCAATAAACCTGATTGTGAATCACTTAGCGGCGTTGTTCATCGCGCGGATACTCTCCCGGCCCGATCTCGCGTCGGCGAGACGAGATCCGAGGAAGCGAGAGAGAGAGAGAAAGAGAAAGAGAGAGATGATGCGAGAGAGGGATCAGAACGAATATACATATTATACACGTGTGTCGGTGCAGCGCGAGAGGGGCAGAAAGGAGGGGTGGTGCAGGGGGGGTGGGCAGGACCCATTAGGCTAATCCCTCGTCGGCGGCCGAGGCCAAAGGAACGGAATAAGAAGGAATAAGAAAGCCACAGGCTACGTGTCATTCCTGCTTGCCTGCCGACACCTATACCCTGACCGACACCTCCGCCATACTACGAGTATATCCGTCCAGAGGTGCTCCCTATCACGATTGCCCCCTCGCTCCCTATTCCGCGCGCGCGGCCAGACTCGCCCGTAAGTTATTCAACCGCACGACGACGGCGGCGGCGGCGCCGAGCGCGATAGTAATTCACCCTTATCTGGAAAGCTGCAGATAAATCGGAAGCGGATCGAACGGTTTCAATTGGCCTCTCTTGGTCAAAATCGCCGATATTCGCCGATGTCACCACATAGAAATGGAGTAATCTACTCGCGATTTCATTATTGTTCTACATTTTTGTTAAATTAAAATTGACAAAATGGTACCTTGATAATTCGCTGGCAATCGTTGCACATAAATCTTTGTTGCCTCTCGCCGCACACTTCTAAATAGATCTATTGAACTCCTTTAATGAATTTCCGTGAAAAGTTCTGCAACAGCGATACTCTTAAGTGCCACTTAAGCGCCTCTTCTCGTTTAATACTGATGATGAGGAAGTCGTAAAGTCGCGTCCGTTTCGGGATTTATTTATTTTCACGGTATGTGTGGAGAGAGAGAGACGCGCCGCTTTTGTCTCGAAATTCGCACAAGCGAGCTGCAGCGCGGCTCGGCGCGAATAAATTGCATCGCCGGCGCTTTAATTCGGCCGATCGGCGTTAATCAATTTTACTGACCGCGAAAGCGGTTAATGACGAATAAACGGTGGCGTGAATGAGATCGGCGTGAACCCGCTCGTTAAATAATTATTCATTTTTACACCAGCCCGGCGCGGCGAGGACGCAGGCGGGCGCGGACGAGATTTCTATCGTTATAATTTTGGGGAAAAAATTATGAAGCGCAGTGGGGCAGTTACACATCGCGAGGCGCGCATAATTAGCCGTGCCGAAAGCGATACGCATCTGTAATTGACGGTTTCCGCGGTTTTGCCCGGTCGCGCGGTTAGCGTTTCCTCAAAGGCGCCTTCTTATTGGCGAAATTCGCGCCCTGGTTTAAAATACGTTAATTATTGTTTTTCGAAATTTATCGAGTGCTTCTGGTTATTTATGACCGCGCGATATTTTTACCGCCGTGCCCGCGTCTCCGCGCCGCACGGTCTCGACTTCAAGCTTCATGTCCGAAATCGCATCGCGTGCAAAACGATCGCCCGAGCGAAATTTCACGCGAGGCGATACGCACGCACTGCAAGGCCAATTTGTTCGATTAGATTGATGAAAGGATCCTCGCGGGGACGGCAGGGAGCCGCGGATGAGCACCGCTGTCGACGTGTGGCAGGCGGCCCGTTTGATCTCCGCGGGACCCTCGCGGAGCCCCTGGGCCTTGAGGCCCGCTCTTGCCTCTTGGCTCTCGACTCTTTCCTCACATTCTCGACGCTCCGCGATCGAAGGATCTTTTCTCGACCCCGGCAGCATCCTCGCCGGTCTGACTTCTTAAGACTTTGGGACACCTGTACCGCTAATTCCACCGTGTCTACCTGTATCAATCACGAAAACAGATTCCCGCTTTGCGTTTGGGAACATCTAGCTGATCCGTGCACGCCCGCAGCTCAGGAATCGAGATATTTCATTAAACCGAGATGGAGATCTGGATCGAACTCAATGGTAGATATCTGTGATTAGAGTCAAGCGATCTGATAAGTTTATGTACATCTAATTTGCTATAATTTATATTATTCATAAAGAAATACCGTATCATTCGTTTTTAAGATGTAACTTTATATAATACTTTAAACAATAATTAATTCTTCATAATTTAAGCAACATAATCTAGATCATCGCAGATGTAGAATAAAATAAACTTCTCAATAATCTACCAGCTTTCTTATCATACAGTTAGATTAGATATTAAAATAATACACATGCATATCAGTTATACGTTAGAGATATATGTTCGCTTATTTTTGCAAACTATAAATTACTTAATAAAATTAATTTTATACTCTGTATCTCTGAAGGAATAAGAAAATACCTCGAAAGGTTCTCCATAAAGATCGCGATTAAGATTCGCCTGAAACTCATCAAGGAATCGGAAAATTGCACAATCTTCCGCGTATTCAGAAGCGGAAAGTTATCATTGTGGAAAGTTATCGGTACCTTCGAAGAATCACGCATCGCGGGATAAAACCGCATCACGGAAATCTCGGAAGGAGGAAGACGGGACGAGAGACGAGGGGATAATATCCCGCGTCCCATAAGATATTGACACTTCTGTAATCCGTTTGTCGGATGTGTGGGCAACCTGGCTAATCCTGCTCACGCCCACCGGAGATTAAATCCTGCCGGTCCGCCGACTCGTTCGGGCTAACTTGGTCCCTAACAGCGAGGCGCTTAAGGCCCCGGTATATATACGCTCGCGTACGTCAAACTGGGTCTCCACAGCGGAGACCGGCGGAGGTTAAAAGCTCTTGATGCCCCTCAAGACGATGGATCGCGCGTCTCTCTTTCGTCTCTTTTTTTTATCTTATCTTTCTCTTGCGTTCCATATTTCTCGCGCGATATCACGCCGGCACGGCCTTTGCTATTGGGCCTGCTGCGCGGACTTCTTTCTCGCTGCTGACAGCCTAAAAGGGTAATTAACCCTTCGACTGTCCGATGGGAACTTTACGCGGCTTTCATGCTATTTCATGCTCGTTTTGCTTTTCGCGAGCGGCGGGCGGATAACAATCGAGTAAAGAGATACTCAGATCGGCTAAAAATTGATGTCGGCTTATCGTTTGGAATTTATTGGAAAATCGTATAATGTGCATGTAGAATTTTTTAAGTAAAACTTAAATAAAGGAATCTTTAAGTAAAGGAAATATCCTATTTTTCAGTGAGAAACCACAGAGAAACTCGATAGGTCTAGATGATATTAGAGACTGATAGAGTTTTATCCGCCCTTATCTTTTTACTATTACTACTAATAAAAGAATTCAGACTTACTGCCACCACCCAGGATGCCATTGATAGTGTAGTCCTTCTTCCCGTCATCCCCTGGCCGTCCACCCCGAAGAAGTCTGCTAATGGAACTGACGCTCGGTGGATCCGAGAAACCCTCCTGCATGCAAATCAAGCTATTTATTAAAACAACAAGTTACATATAATTCAATTTATCCTGCCTTATTACTAAAGCTACTGTTTGTAATTTATAATCAGCCTTATCAATATGACTCGATCTCAAAGATTGCATTCCAGATGCAGAATTAGAAATCAAATCGCAAACTGTTTCACGATTGGAATTATTCAACGTTAACGGAACCGGCAATGTTTGCAAAGATTCCTTATTATAGAACGTATAATTTTCATAAAGTAAACGGCGATACTATTATTATGATAATGATAAAATAATTCTATCGCGTTTCATATTAATTCGAGTAATTTCCGCGTAAAAACGGGATATTTGCAATATCCCGGATAGAGATTGCTAAGCTTACGCAAAGCTTCGTACGTTTCCGTCTCGATCGAACGTTCGCCGGCTTAGAAATCAGCAAACACGGACTGATCGATCATAGAGTTACGTGGCACCGACGACCCGCGTGTGGCATTTGCAACTGCAGGCTACTGCACTACAATTTGGCGCGATTATTTTCGTGTCGGCATACACATTTGCGCGGCGCTGAGAGAATCGGCATTATTATACATTATGCCCCGGCACTGTTATACGGTGTTCACCATGGCAGAACACGGCTTGCGGGATCCAGGTTGCCCGGCGACGAAATGCATGGGTAATCGTGGAAAACGAAAGCAACCTTTCCAGCGAGGCAACGCAATCGGATTTTCTTACGTCGCAGGTAGGACGCGAACTAACATGATGACGATCCCAAGAATTTTTAGCAAGAGACTCGGGTCGGTCATTTGAGGAAGCGCATAAATCCATCATCACGAATTTCACGCGAAATAAATAAAATTAATTTGACAAAGTGAAAAATAAAATTGATTTAACGTTTAATATCATTTAATTTTATTCGATGAGTAAGCTCAAAATCATTTCGTGGTATTTATTGTAAGCGAGGGGATTTGCTTCGAATGGCTCGCCGTGATTGCGATTTAATTATACGTGCGACGTTAGACAAATGAATCATAAAATGTAAGTAGGATTACTGTTTGAAATTAAGATTGCTGGTTAAATTACTGCGACGAAGTATTTGTCATCTTCAGTATTCTGAGGCTTGATGAATGGTGATCGTTAGCTAGTTTTTAATTATCATGTCTCAGAACACGGAGAAGAATTCATGATTCAGCAAACAATCAGTGTTGCGAAAGCCGTTATTCTGTTTGCCGTTGAAAGACAGACTCTCTTCCTCAACTGCAGTGATTTTGGTGTTGGTCTTGCAGCGTATCCGCAAGTGACCGTTACGAGAAGGCCCATAACATTGCAAACGGGATCTCCGTTGAGCCATCATCTTCATCGTAATAATTGTAGTTTCAACGATTCCACCGCGGTTGCTGATGGATGTCCGCCGCAAAGTGAGCTATCCATAGGATGCCACACGGAAGTATAACAGCGATCAAGTATAAGGTATCCAATGTCCGATCCAAGTCTTTCATTCCACACAAAAAATATACATTATACGTAAGAGGCGTTTTGGAAAAAACATATGAAGATGACATATTATTTAATTAAAAAAGTGCATTGAACGAGAAGGAAAATTGAATTGGCGGTTTATTGAAATTTATGATGTTTCAAAATTCAAGTGTCGTTTTTTATAAAAGACAAATTTATATATAACTTCAACATCACGATCAAGATCAAGATTATTCGGATCAAGTCCATTCAACTGAGATTGCACGAGATATCGGATGCGGGTCATAAGCTCGTATGGTATTTCAAAGATTTCTTCATATCTCCTGATATTCCATATCGGGTATCAAGAAAACTTCGTCGCCACACCTACCCGGCATCGTCCCGCCGCGAAGCCGCGAAAATCTCCGCACGTACGCACGCGCCGATACCGATCGGCGTTATCGGCGGCGCGATCGAGAGACGGCGGCGATCGAGTGCGTGCCGAACGGGCGATTCGCTAAAGAGAACGAGATAAATAAAGAAAGCGCGTGGTAAGATCGAGTGAGCATTATCCCGCGAGCCAAGGTGAAAGAACTGCCTTTTGCCTTTGCCGAAGATTTAAAAGGGGGGGAGAGCGGGTGGAGGAACGAAGGAAAGCGGCGATTTGAGAGTGCGGAAGAGAGAAAAGGAGAGAAAGAGAGAGAGAGAGAGAGACCAAGGGGAAAAAGAGAAGAGAAAAAGGAAAAGGGGGTCGTCGGTGTCGATCGCTATCTGCCGGATCGCCGATCTCAGAAACAATAACGATCCTTCTGCCGGTGGTGGCTGAGGCGTTGGGTCCCGGGCGATGACAGGAAAGAGAGAGAGATAAACGTAGAGCCGGCGAGGCGGCTGGGCCACGGGAGCGACGAGGAGAGAGAGGCGCCTTGCGGGCCCCGGGGCCCCAGGAACGCCTCCTTCCAACATTAAATGCCGTATTAATGCCGGCCACGACCGGCCTGCCTCCACGACTGCAACGGCGTACGTGTTCTCGAAACCGTTTCTCGTTCCTCCTCTACGACGGCTCTCTCATCGTCCTCTCGTCGTCTCGCCCTTCGTAAATCCGCCGTCCGTGTCCGCTCTCCTTTTTTCGACCGGCGTTTTCGGCGGCCTCTCTCTCTCTCTCTCTCTCTCTCTCTCTCTCTCTCTCTCTCTCTCTTTTCTTCCGCTTGCTTTTCCTCGCGAGCCCTCTTTTCTCGCCTCTTTCTCTAATTTCTCTTTCCCGTCTCCTTTCGCATCATCGCTCCTTTCTCTCTTTCCTTCTCTTTCGCAGACGCTCCTTCATTCTTTTTCTCTCTCTCTCTCTCTCTCGCGCGCCATTACTCTCGTTTTGCTCGTGCCTTGCTTTCTTCCGCGCTTTCGCTCTCGTTCTCTTTCTGGCTGACTCTTCTGCAATCTCTCTCTCTTTTCCTTTCCTGCATATACTTTTGCATGCACGCTCGTCCTCCGCAGATTGATACATTTTCTCTTTATTGTCGCTCTTGCGGTCGATGCGCACGAGCGATGCTTCTTTCGGACAAGATTTATCTCTCTATCGAGTAGACCGCCCTCGGCAAGAGAGGCGTTTCGGCATTGAAAGGGGGACAAAATATCCCATCTTATCGGAATTTCGCACGGTTTCGGTTTGAGAACCGTCGTCGATCTTATCGCGGAGACACGTAGAGATATTCGTGGCCCCCGAGATCCGATACCTAACTTTTGTTGCTTCGAGAAAGGAGTGCTACCGAGCCGGACGATCGACATGATCGCAAATAAAAGCAGGATAAGCCCGGAGATGAATAAGAATTCACGTCGCTCGTGACGAAGCCGCTGCGTTAAATAGAATTAAATTTTATAATAGTTTTTAATGATATTATCTTTCATCTTCTTCATGTGACGTAAAGTACTTTTGCTGAAAAAATAATGAAGGATTACATTTAAATCCTTCAGGAACAGCAGAAGAAGAAGAAGTCATTCTTATGTAATATAATTTTTGCGAGAGAAACTTTCAATTTTTCCTACATACTTGTATTCTCCTTACATTCCATAATTTACCAACACCTACGTCGATGGCAACTCATAATTAAATATGTTCTCAAAGTCGGCGTTGACGTCGCGCGAGTAATTAATCTTCTCTCTCCTCACGGTAATATCTTCCTCGTATACGAGCGTTTCTTTCCATTTTTTTTTTTTTCTTTCCTTTTCTCTCTATCGGAAAATCGTCGTCGGAGAGTACGGTACATCGGGACTGGACGATGCAACGCGGAAGAGATTATCCACGGAAAAGCACATTTGCATACTCGAAAATCGAGACGCGGAGGTGTTACGCCAATGAGGCGTGGGTGTAGACGGCGGTCAGTAAAGTATTAAAGGACACGCGAGTCGCCTCGGGCTGCTCACGTACCCCGCCGCTCTCGCCTCGTGCACAAGATTAAAAAGCCCCATTGAGCATGATCCCCGAGAGAGATAGAGACACACACACGAGTAAGCGCGCAGAAAACGTCCACCACGTTCGATCGAAGGGGTCGAGCGATGGCTCGCGGGGTTTTCGCGGACGGAAAAATGCCCGCGTGACCGGAATAATGAAGCAGCAGCTTGAAATCGCTGTTTTACCTTCGTGCAATCGTAGCTTCTCTTTGTATTTCTTCTTCCTTTTTATTATACTCTATGAGCGTCTCCTCCGAATTTACTTAAAATTCTATTTTTCCGGAGGGCTTTTGTAACGGGGATCTTTCATCATTGTTATTCGAATAATTATGGAATAATATGCAAACGACTTCTTCCGCTCACCTTCATGAGTTTATCTCTGATCTCCCAAGAAAATATTCCCGGATTGTCCCTCTTCAATTCCTCGATCCTCGCCTCGACTTCCGGCGTGGCCACTCGCGGCTTGCTGCCGCCGATCACGCCCGGCCGAATAGATCCGGTTTCCTGGTATCGATTCAGAATCTTTGAGACGCAGCCGTGCGAGACTCGAAGCTGCCTGGAGATCACGCAAGGACGGACACCCGCGGCGGCCATTTCTACGATTTTCAGGCGGATGTGATTAGGGAGAGGTCGTCCGTTAATGAAGACTCCTCCTAACTGATTCATCCGTCCTTGTCCTGCAAAAAAAACTGAAAGGTTATTAAAATTCAAAATTAGAGCCACAAATCAATTGCGAAATTAAAAAATGCTATTAGAGGTTTTTTTTTTAATTTAACTTAATAAATATACATCGCAATCTTGAATTCTAAACATATTTTTGTGAACTTTCTTTGACACGAGAAGAAATAAAGGAAGTGTTCAAAAACACAAAAATTATAAATATTAAGTAGGCGGACATTCATTTCTCTGGGCAAAAATTGCGGCAATGCTCGGCGAACAATCGCACGTGGTTGTCGTCGGAAAAACGCGCGACGACGGTGGGAGACGCGGTTCCGTGAGCGGCCCGGTGGCCGCGCGATTGCGGTGATTGAGCTTGAAATTAGTGGCGGAATCGGACCAGGGCGCAAACATGAAATCAGATAACAGGAGCGGCGTGCACTCTCATGCGGCCGGGGATACCAAAAACACGGCTAACAGCCGTAAAATTGAAGAAGTTATGCGCGCGAGGAGGCGTGCGCCGGGCCGTTTCCAGCACTAACGAGTATAAAGCCGGATCGTTAGTCGAATTAGCCACCCTACTGTACGTGACATTAGCTCCCGTATCATCAGGCCATCCCGGGTAAACGCGCCGCGCGCGATGCCGCACGCGTAATTACTATGTTTACGCATTACGGACGCTCCGTGTACACAGAGCGGAGAGACGGGTAATTATAATAATCGTCTGACCGCGCGCGAGCGCGCGCGCGCCCGGAACGGCGGAATCTCATTGTCGACGGAAACGCTCGACGGAAATTTTCAGTTTGGTTGAGGGGATCTCTTTCGAATTCTAGCTAGCTCTCGATTTCTAGCTAGCTTTCGGCCGATATTAACAACGGTAATCGTCGCCTTTGTCATGCCGACTAAGGATGGCCTGCTTGCGTCGGGACACCTTCTGATCCTTCCGTTTCGGGTGTCCCGCAGTGAGTACAGTAAAAGTTGTCACGTCTGCTGTTATTGCGATTTTTCGTCGTGGATACTTTAACAGGCATTTTATGAATCTACACGTTTCGTTTATTTAATGAAATGAGTGAGATAATTTTAAAAAGTTTGAAGAATTTGAGGTTCTTAATATCCCTGTATCGAAATTACAATGTTTTTGTAATTTGTGTTTATTATAGATTTCGATATTTATTTTATTTTTTAATTATAAATTATTAATAAATTATTTTTTAAATGACAATTTTCTGAAATTGTACAAGCAGATCTTTTATTTTCGTCTGTCGAACTGCAATCAACTAACACGGATCTTGAATACAAATAGGAGCAGTGATCACGATATATACATTATCTATCATTTTTAATGATCTGATCGCTAATTATCTACTTAGCGAATAGGATATATCGTTTCGACAATTTGCGGTTCGCGTTACCGCGATGCGTTTCACACAATGCGCCTAAGGGAAAATTATGTCACGCCTAATAAATATCCATATCCAATACGGGGCATGATAATATCAAATGTAGATTTGTCTTATTCAATTTCGAAGCGCGCGAGCTTGTATTAAAGATGAATATCAATTAAATGGCGGCGAAGGGAAATGTTTAATGTATGGCCAGGCGCGGCGCGAACACGCGTTACCATTTAATTTACGACGGGATCGCTCGCTTTGGACAGGATTGATTTATCAAAATCACACGGCGGTACGATCGATCGAATGTGTGTTAATGGCGATCGTGACTGAATTTAATTATCGTCTTAATAACCGAGCACGAACGTGACGATTAAGCGGCTGCATTGTTATCGACGTGGCGTTGCGTAAATTATTTAATCGCAGTAATAGAATTTTCAAATGCGACGATTAACGCCGGCAGTTAATTCGACGCAAATGCACCCTTTTACGCATACTGTTATTATCGTATGAACCCCATCAGAGACGCGCGCGGCTAGATAAGATCTGAGAATCGCAATTAAGAAATGCAAATCGCGAAACTATTCCCATTAAAACATTTATGCATTATAATCAATTGTATTTGAACAGCACGATTATAATTTGCCATATAGTGGCTAGTTAATTTATTTAAAAAGAAATTGATAATTTATGCAGCTGAGTTTTAATCTCTAAAGATCATATGTTTTTTTTTTTAGAAATGGATGCGTTAATATATTTAACTCAAAAGAATATTTATTTAAAAAAATTTCTACCTGTCACAAATTTCACAATTTCTGTCTTGCCAGGGACAAGGGACTTAAATTTTCGTAAAATCGACTCCTGAGAAAACTTTATTATTTTCCTGGTCAAAAGATACTTAAACTTTCGTAAAATTGACTTCTGAGAAAACCTCATTAATTTTCTAGTTACTATATTATTGAATTTTCTGATGGAAAATTTTCTATGGAAATGTGAAGAAGAGTCAAGTTTTCCTAAGCCGCCTGTCGCAGTTCATTTTGCCAATACGATGCTAATTTAATTCATTCGTAATTTCAATGCGAACCAACCTTGAAACGGATATCCGCCAAAAATGGGCCTCATTCCGCTGGTGACGTCCATGCCGATCGCGTTACGTTATCCGAGTGACACAATTCTCACACACACTGACAAGGGAAACTCCACTCTCGCCACTCTTGAGCCAGAAAGCGCTACAGTCCTTTGCGCTCGCCACTCGTCTCAAAAGGAAAAGACTCTTCGCCGAGCCAAATCCAGAGGGAGGAGTGGTCGCGGCGTTTTGGTCCCAGGTTCCAGGTAGACACGAATGGTGGGATCTCGCAAGTGAGAAAGAGAGAGAGCGAGAGAAAAGAGAGAAAAACAGAACTGACTCTGCCGCACGGGAAGGAACAAATAAAAACGCAGCTCCGCGCGGTCTCCGCGCGTAGGGGGTGAAAACGGTGTTTGGCGCGAAGTTGCCACGGTTGCCCTCGACGCACGGGGGAGGGCAACGTCGCGATCGGGCACGTTCCTGAGCCGGGAAACAAGAAAACGAATCGGCAAAGCACACGTTGCTTTCGTTACGAGGGGTACTGCGGCAATAACGTGTCAGCTGTGGGGTACCGTGTGTCCCGTGTGTCTCTCCCTCGAAAGAGAGAGCACCGAGGGGGGCTCACGTCCTAACGTGAAGAAGCGGAGGGGTAGAAGGGGGGCTCCGTGATCTCTCTCGCTGGGACTCACGATACCAGTGGGGTCCCACTGCTGGCTACGCCCTGCCACGTGGTTGGCAAACGAATGCCGCACAATGGGCGGCTCTGCCCACGGGGCCGCCCACGGAACGTGTCGTCGCGGAGGATTGCATCTCGTGTGTACCGCTGCTACTGATATGTATGGCACGACGGGGACGATAACGCGGTAAGCCAAGTGATTGCCGGTCGTTAAGTAAATTTCGAATGGAACGCATTGTTTACGATGCAAATTTGAGTCCTGGGCACAGTGGAATAATTCGTCATTCATTAGACGGATGAGATAATATACTCTTTTTATTGGTAATAAATTTAAGAACAAAATAATGAATCCTAAAACTCTTAATATCGTCTTTATTTGGGTTCCCTCAATTTTTTTCCGAGACACTTTTTTTACATGACTTTTTCAATAAGTTATGCTTATTAAGTTACTGCCTACCATAAATATCTCGCAAAGGTATTACCAAACAATTATTCCTTGAGGTTTTTTCTGATGAATTTGAGAAACTTTTGGTTACGAAGAGCTTCCTGTTCGTCCTCGGAAATGCCGGTCGCCGTCGTCCAAAATGAACAGATATTTATGACCTTTAGGGATAAAATAATGATGAACGTATAATGGACCTAGTATAAATTTTTACAAAGGATTCACTTTATAAATGCCGTCCATATACCTGCCTGTAAATTTGCCTTCATACGGTAGCGAAGACCTGGCAACTCGAGGTTTGTAAAGAGCGCCGGGGGGTCCCATGGGATTCGCCAGCCTAGAGCTGTATGAATTTCTTTCTGGAGGACTCTCGAAAATTCCTGTCGCTGCAACGAGCCCACCGTAGGTGGTTGCAAATATTGTGCGTTTCGTTTCATCGATTCAAGATTTACAGCTGATCAGCGAGACGTAACTTTGGACAAAATCAGAATGAACCTTGCCGGATTAGCCGAGAAATCAATTCATGCATGACTGATGTTAATAAAGATTAGAGAAGAATAGTTTAAAGGTACACAATGCGATGTTTATAAGCAGATTAAACTATAAAGTGTCAGAAATCACGCATCTGTTGAGTGCAAGTTCTGCAATATGTAGTCCAAGGTTTTTAGTGTAAACTTAATCAGGTAAATCACAATTCTAAACTATTACCAACAAATTCATGAAATAATATTTATGATGTATATTATGATGTGTAGACTAAAAATATACAAATTTGAAGAATAAAGATTGCGAGAGAATACCTAAAACATTTGCAATGCATTTCTCCGAATAATTCTAGAAAAACATTTTCTTAATTCTTAACATATATTTTATTAGTGTTGTACATGTGACTTTTGAGTTAAAAACTTGGGTTGAAAACGATATCTTGGAACATTATTACTGCCATGTCCTGTCCACTTGGACCATTAAGACATTTCTGAAAAAAGAGCTCGTCGATAATTTTTCGGGCCGATTATATCAGTGCAATTTCACGACAGGGAGCTGAAGAAATATCGCCTCTCCGCTTTTGCTCTAATCTACCGTTTCTTTCATCGTTACCCTGCCGTTAACACCAAGTTTGACAAATCCGATTGGATATGTGCTACCGATGGCAGGTTGGAAAAAATTCTTTTTGACAATTAGCCGACGGAACGGGGCGTGACATCGCGGAGAAAGAAGTGTTGCGAAGTCGCATTCGTTCCGTGCGTTTTCCGGGCGAAGGTAGACAAAGGGACGGATCGATAGTTCGACGCGACAGTATTTTTCGTTTATTGTCTAGGAATCGGTAAAAGTCACTCGGACTATGGTCGAGTATCGCTGAACTAGTAGTCGTCACATTGGGTTTCTCAGAAAAAAGTTTTCGACTCGATTGGTCCCCCGCGACAAGGTCGCACGAATGAAGAAGAGAATCGACGAGCGATGTCAGGTAGCACCCTGTAACGCAGAAAAAATTGATTAGCCAATTTTGAAGTCTCATGAGAATCTCAGAATCGACCGAACTTGATCTTTGTCAAAAACTTTACGGCTTTACTTGTGGTTGGCGTCTCGCCTAAAACCAAATCTGCAGCCGTGGGAACATTCGTTTTTCACTCCTCCTTCTTTATTTCCTCTGATACAACGATCCGGTACGTTTTAGGTCATTTTGTAGCTAAAATATTAAATTCTTTGCATTTAAACTCACAGAAAGTAGATTTCATAATATTTCTTTTTCCTTCTTTTTTTTTAAGAATCTTAGATTTTAATTTTTTATATTCTAAATTCATCAACTAAAAAAAATTTGCAATGCTAAATTTAATAAAAATCACAAAGAAAGATTTTATTTCTGTATGATGGACATATCATATATGTTTTAATGTTATCATTACTATTGAAAACCATGGACCGGAGAAGCATGTGTTTCTCAAACACACGCACGATCGATCAAGAGCCGATATTACAACAGATGTTGCACGTTAAAACTTTTTATCTTCTACACTATAATTCGTGTCTGCGCGTAAGGAGAAAGCGCGAATTACCGCGCGGATAAGGAACGATGTTGTGGGCACAGCCGCTCAAATCGATCGCGAAGTTAGACCACTTGGCGCGGAGTTAAACCGTGAAATAAAACGATTCCGCTTCCGCCGGCGATTAGACATCGATCCTCGCAAGAAACACCTGTGCAGTCGCGTAATCACGGGAACATATATACAAGCTAAGACACTTCTTCGCGTGCTCCAGAGACGCGGCCGAGGCGGCCGAGGGAAAGGCCGGGGCATTTAAGGCTCGACCGAAATAACGAAGAAAAGAAGAGAAAAGAAAAAAAAGGGGGGGTGGCGGGGGACGAAAGAAAGAGAAAAGAAGAGAAGACAGGAAGATGAAGAGGAAGCGGCCAGCGGGAGAGGAAAGAGGCCGGAGCATTTAGGAGTTCCTCGCGGCGGCGTTCCCGCTGCAGTTCTCGATTTCCGAGGGCAGCGCCCACTAAACGGCCGCATTAAAAATTCTAATGGAGAAAGGGGGGCAAGGGGGAGGGG